>PVIR01001693.1:0-116934 GCA_004026965.1 Petromus typicus | reverse complement strand
GGTAACCACATAACAATACTGGGTGTGGAGACCCACACCCAGCAGCAACCAGTACCACATACCACAGTGCCGGGCGTGGTGGCTCATGCCTGTAATCCCAGCACTCGGGAGGCAGAGGCAGGAGGATTGTGATGTGAGTTGGAGGCTGAGCTCAGGGCCAGCCTGAACCACAAAGCAAGACCCTGTCTCAAAAAACCTTAAAAAAATAAATAAATAAAATAAAATAAAATAAAATAAAA
This sequence comes from Petromus typicus, assembly GCA_004026965.1. Lineage (NCBI taxonomy): Eukaryota > Metazoa > Chordata > Mammalia > Rodentia > Petromuridae > Petromus > Petromus typicus. The sequence goes on along the minus strand of PVIR01001693.1, from coordinate 116,695 downwards.
TAAAATTAGATCAACATATAAATTTATTTGTTTTGGTAACAATGAAGTTCATAGTTATTGGGCGTTATTTTGCCAATTCGCCATCAGCCTAAATGAGAGAAATGAACTGTGATGATTAGGAAATTTTAAACATTCATGGTTTTTTGTTCTAATCAGTTGAAAACAACTGGTATAATTCACATTGACTTTATAATTTCAGGGAAATCTGTCTTCCACTCGCACTGTCCTCCATCCTCACAGAATTTTAAACCTTACAACTTACGGCTCTCCATCGCAAGGACTGTGATGTTATGAACAGCATTTGTCTCTCGATCTAAAGATTTTGCAGTAGTAATAACTCCACTGTTGGCATCAATATTGAAGTATCTCTCCAAGTCTGTGTTTCTGTCAATTGAATACCTAATTGAAAATTAAAATAAAAAATAACATTTATGTTTGGTTAATTTGTACTGAAGTGATTTAACTAATGGCATGGCGAGATGCCAAATCTCTCTGACTCTACAATGTTCTATGTTAGTATTAATGCATGTCGTGTTTTAAAACTTCTGTATAGTTTGCTCATTCATATTCTGTTAGAAACACAATTATGTTAGTCAAATAGTTCAAAATGAATATCATAGTATGGTTACACTCGCGGTGACTTTGCAAGTTATTATAACTTCAAATTCATCACCATTAGCAGCAGCATTGTTCCAGAAGAGTAATAATAGGTAGAAGCCTTGGTTATGGGTAACTGCATCATATGTGGGTATATTTCCTTTTGCATATGGTTAACATCTTTTATTTGATAATAACAACCAGGTATAAACCTTTTTATTTATGTAGACATTTTTCCTTTTGCATGTGGCTAGTAACATCTTTTGTTTGATATTATCCAACTTGATAGTAACCCCTTTTTATTTTGTATCTTCACTCAGGGATTTGATCAAGGTCCCAAAGAGGTTTTCAAGTAGAAACTCCATAATTACATGACTATTTTTGTATATAAAAGTACTTTCTCAAAATACTCAAAATCTAAACATCAGTGAAAATTCACTGTTATACTCTGATTTTTATTCCATTTTATGATTTGTTCTATCGCAACAATCACTCTTGGCTAATAGGTCACCATTTCATAATATTTTTAGTCTTTCTAGTTGGATGTAGGAAGGATGTCATTTATAAACAAATGATCAAATGAATTAAAGAACAAACAGAAATCGAACACACCCACGTTTTGCATGATGATTAGTAACTGATTCAGTCACACCATGAACTTTCAATCATTTACTTCTCACTGGGCCACTCAATCTCACGACTTAGATTTAATCACAATTTCTTATGAACATACTGCTAGCCAATCTCTCTTACACATGCAGCTGTTGAAAACTCAACTAAAATCATTCATGTTATTTTGGCTTCTCTCCTCCCACGACAGCAGTTCTCCATCTTGATAAAGGCTCACCAATACTCTTGCTACCAATATTTTTTGCAATTCGATTTGCTTTTATTTCTTCACTTCTTTCTTAACAGTTTACATACCCCTGGTCCTCAAGGCATTCACTCTTGTCTATTCAATGCAGTGCAATATCTAGCCTATGAAAATAATAATCATTCACTACACCTCATGTTTTGTGTTAAGAATAGGACAGTGTGGGCCTGGGATATAGCTCAGTGGTTCCGGCGCCTGTCTTGGAAGCGCAAGGGCCCAGGTTCAATCCCCAGTAACCACGTGACAATACTGGGCACAAAGACTCACCCCAGCAGCAACCAGCACCACATACCACAGTGCCGGGGGTGGTGGCTCACGCCTGTAATCCCAGCACTCGGGAGGCAGAGGCAGAAGGATTGTTGTGATGTGAGTTGGAGGCTGAGCTCAGGGCCAGCCTGAACCACAAAGCGAGACCCTGTCTCAAAAAAACCTTAAAAAAAACAAAACAAAAAAACAAACAAACAAAAAAAGAATAGGACAGTGCGTCAATAAGGAAGAATTGCATTTCTAATCTTCCAGCTGGTGGCAGTCAAATGTGGGGGGACGGGGCTGCAGTTACCGGATGACTTATAGCTGGGAAATCCTGTTCCTCAGTGGATGGCAAGTAAACAGCACAGATGACAGACAGGTCCTGGAGAATTAACTTCTTGTGACACTGCCTGCATGTCCTCATGACAAGAGAGCTGGCTATGCCTGAGAAACCAATTCACAAAAGAGAAGAGGGTAGTGGCTGCCACATTCATGGCCTCTCCTTGGAAGTGGATAACCACTGCTTCCATCACAAACTACGAGCCACCTAAGCCACTATAAGCCATCTTGAAAGCTAAATAGAACATTACTATTCGGCTTTTTATTAATGTACATTCCATAAAGAGGTGATATGCTGGAGAGTTTCCTTAATGTATTTTCTTAACATAGAATAATGATGAATGAAAGGCTATTAATGAGTTTTATGAAACTGTTCAACATGGCATTTCTGAAATTGATTCTGAATATAAGAACACAAAAGTATAGACCAACTAAGAAATTGTTCTAATATTTCTTATTGAGTTGGGAATGAAAGCTATGATATATCAGGTAATGCATTTATATATTCTTTCAAACAATTCACAAAAAAACCTAAAATGCACAAATATTTATTTATTCATTTGTACAGGGTTTTGCTAAGTAGCTCAAGCTGATCTCTACCTCACAATATTAACTGAATAATTTTATTTTTAGTTTTTATTAACATTCACCAATAAGAATTTTCATTTTGATTATACAACTGTATGGATTTTAACACACTATGAATGAAATCAGGACGTGAAATTGGTTCATAGCCTCAAAGCTTCGTTTTCTCCTTGTAGTTATGAACTCTCCCACCAGGAGGCGCTGGCAAACACTGAAAGTTCCACATCACAGTAACTTATTTTCCAGACTGTGTTAGAAGAATTGTACAGAATATAACATTTTGAGGTTGGCTTCTCGAACTATGAAAAGGCTGAGACTCACCCAACTAATATGCCTGTCCGTTACTGTTATCATTGTTTTTTTTTAAACTTCGTTGTCCATTCATTTTTAATATTTGCTACTGTTCCAATAAAAGGATATATGATAACACGGTTTTAGATTTATGTACTAAAGTACATTTGATTGGTACCGGTTGTGACACACAGAGCTCCTGTAAAAATTTACATGCAAATTTTTTCCCACGTGTTTTCTTTCCCTGGGAGTGTGGAATCACTGGGTTGCGTGTTAAGTGTTTGCTCACAGAACACCAGGTACTGTTTTCCAGCTTAGCTCTACTGCTCTGCATGTCCGTTGGAAACAAATTATAGCTCCAGTATTCTCACCAGATGGTGCTGTATAATCTGCGCTTTCCTAGTAATCAACTACATTGATCATATTTTCAGAGATCATGTGCCATATGCACCTCCTCTTTTTAAGGGGACTATTTAAATTGGATGCTCATTTTTAATTCATTTTTTTCCAATAAAGTGAGAACACTTCACGCAGGCTTTATACAAGGATATGCTGACAATGCAATTTTAAATATTTTCTTCTAATTTGTAACTTGTCTTTTTCTTTTATAATATTACTTTCTAAGGAGCTCAAAGTTTTAACACTGATGAATTTTAATGCTTTGAAGTCACACATAAAACGTGTGTGTGTGTGTGTGTGTGTGTGTGTGTGTGAGTGTGTGTTTATTCTTCAAAAGACTTTCTGCCTAACCCTTGGTCATCAACATATTTTCCTTTATTCTCTTCTACAATGTTTAATACATTGCATTTGAAATATATGATCCATTTTAAATCTTATTTAATATATGAAACATAGATCAGAATTCATGTGTATTAATTTACCTAATTGCGGACCGGAGAGTTAGCTGTGGTTCTAGCATCTGCATCACAAGCACAAGGGCCCAGGTTTGATTCCTGGTAACCACATATCACAATGCAGGGCATGATGGCTCATGCCCACCAGCAATCAGTACCACACACCATAATACTGGGTATAGTGGTTCATGCCTGTAATCCTAGCACTCAGGAGGCAGATGCAGGAAGATTGTTGTGAGTCCAAAGCTTGACTGGACTTCGCAGTGAGCTCAGGACCAGCCTGAACTACAAAGGAGACCCTGTCTGAAAAAACAAAAACAAAAACAAAAACAAAAACAAAAACAACAACAACAAAAAAAGCAAAACCAAAAAACTAATTGTTAGAATATTTCTATTATTTTTAATTAAATTTCTCTTGTATATTTGTCAAAAATTAACTAACCATATGTACGTAGAGCTACCTATTGCATTTACTCCATTGCACTGAGTTATGCATGCAATACTAGAATTTTGATTAATGTAGCTATAATCTTGAAATCTCATAGACTGCCCTATTTAATCTTTTTTAATTATTTAGATATCCTACAAGCTTTGTATTTTCTCACAAATTTTTAAGTTCATCTTGTCTGTATCATCAAAATTAACTGTGATAATTCAATTCTAATTCATTAAATTTAATTGTAACTAATCCATGGATTCATTCAGAAACAAGTGACAATTTTACTACAGTGAGAATTCCAAACAATATATGTCTGTCTTCTAAGTTTTCTTTAATTTCTTTCACCAATAATTTACATTCCTCATAATGGAAGATCCGTACAAATTTTGCTAGTATATACTTAGGTATTTTATTTTTGGAGTTATTATGAACTGCAGGTTTCTTCATATCATACGTTTCTAATTGTTGCATGCTAATACATAAAACTGTAAGTTTTTCTTTTTTAACTTTGTATTTTGAAACTTGGCAAATCACTTATTGCTCTAGAAGAACTTTTAAAAATATTCTTTGTGATTCTCTGATAGAGAGCAATTACATATTTTGGGGACAAGAACAACCATATTTATATCATTATTGTATTTATGGAAAATGCTTCTAATATGATGATGATTACAAGTACTAAATAGATTGTTTTTATTTAATTGTAAGGAGTAAACATTTATTTATTCATCTGTAACAGCAGCTGGAAAATTTTCAGAAGTCATTTATTAGGATAAAGAGATTCTATTTCTAATTTATGGAGAATTCTTTTTAAATCACGAATAAATTTTGAATTTGTCAAAATGTTTTTCTGCATCTATTTAGGTAGTCATTCATTTTTAAAATTTAGTGCATTACACTGAGAAAATCCGATTGTTCTACTGTCTTTATGCTTCTGAGATAAACCTTAAACATCGTGATTTAGCAGTTTTTCAGTGCCTGAGCTGAATTTTCTAATATCTTGTTAAAAATAATTTCATGAGGATTCTAATCCAAAATCTTATTTTTTCTAGTATATTTATCTGATTTTGTTAGTGAGTATAAAGTTGGATTCATAAAATGATGGGATGCAGTTTTTGTTTTCTATTTTCTCAAAAAATGCATAGATTTTAGTATCTATATATCTCTCTATATATGTATTTTATTGTATGTAATATGTATATATTGGGAATAAGAACAATCATATTTATATCATGATTTTATTTACTTTTATTTTATTACTGCACTGCAAAATGCCTCTAATATGATGATTACAAGTACTAAATGGATATTGTTTTTGTTTACTTAATATATATAATAAAATCTTCAGTAGAATTTGTTAGTGAAACCCTAACATCCTAGATATTTCTTTCTCAGAAAAGCTGTAACTATAGACATAATTTATGCAATAAATATGGAACTATTCAAGCTATTTTTATTTTTGGCCATTTTTAAGGTTTACCCTCCTTGAATAATTGTTTTACATGATGAAACCCGAATGGACTTAGTCATGCTAATGTACGATGGAAAAAGTGTGGGAAGATGTAGGGAAAGAATAAATATATACTGGCTTGAGGAAGGATAGCAAATTTTGACAAAGTCAAAGTGTAGACGGTCAGTCCTGAAAATCAGATTTCTCGCGGACCAGGCTTGGGATTATAAAACCATTATCTAACAGCACTTGTGGACATGCCAAAAATCAGAGCTGAGGTATGAAACACTACAAACAGCATGAAAATATCTGAGGAAAACAATCCCTTAGACAAGAGAAATAAAAAAACATATTAGCACATTTTAGAACAAATGGAGCAAAATACTCTCTCATCAGAATTCAGAAGGGCAAACTTAATGAAAAGAGAAGAAAGACTGTCAGAATGTTTTGAGAAGTGCACGATTTGCAGTTCTATATCCACTACCCTCAAGCCTCAGCAATGCAGCTGTGGAGGTGGTACTGCAGGTAGAGGACAGGGACATTCCTAGTCAGGGAGCAACATTCACTGCAGAGCAATTTCTGACGTTGCAGTGCAGTTTCTGATGTTGTCAGTGCTATGTGAACTAACGATTTTGCCTGTAGTTTCTGAAAACTGATAGCCCCAAACTTGGCCTTATTTGGTGCATGTTTGGCGTAACCAATTAAAGAGCTCACTTTCATATTTCTACAGCAACAGCAGTCAAGCTGCCCTATGTACTTATTATGCAGACAGGTCTATGTCTGAATAATCCCACTTACACCTGTGACTGATGTTTTGCAAATTGCTCTATAAACCTACACTATATTCTCCTCATGCCCAATATATCTCAAGGCAGATTGATCAGACTTCACCCAAAGTTATCCTACCTTCTGAACTGTCTCATTTTCAGAATGTATTGAATATTTAAAACATAGTGTACAATTTTTCTGCAAATATTTAAGGTCATGTGTGGTAAAGTATTTTAACTTCAGGCCTAAAATACATTTTTCTTAATTCTTGTTAAGAGAACCCTGCTTTCGTTTGAGGCAGTGGTAAGTTCAGCTGAAAAGCTGCATTTTATGAGGCATTCTTAGCAAGGTGGTGCCCTTATTTCTAGCCTGTTTGGAATGTAGTGTGGAAGTTGTTGGGAAGCACCTCACTGGGAAGTAAAGATGGGAGAAGAGCTAATATTTCACCTGCTACTTAATTATTGCCCTTTCCTGTTTACTCTCGCATGCAACATAACACATTACATAGATCCAAAGGCCACCTTGTCAACATGAGGTAAAAGCTGTTTCATAAAACAAGGTAGCCCATGGTATTATTGCAGAGACAGTTTCAGTCAGTAGAGATCTAGACTTTTCATTCAGTTCTTAGTGTTAAGTTTTACCTCTATTCAACAGGCACAGTTTCTAACTATTGTAGGTAGGAATTATTCTTGTTGTATTTTGGCTTCACTATTAACTGTTGTTAAGGCCAGACACAGAGCTATGTATCTAAGCCATTTCTTCAGTACCCCTATCAAAAGCTTTCCAGAATGTATATTAAAAGAAATGTTCATGTTGTTTTGCTTTGTCTCTGCCATCTCCTACTCTACTTCAACTTCTTTTCATTTCTTTCCCATCTTTTCTGTTACCTAAACTCCTAGCTATCTAAATGCATATTGATCAACAGAAATATTACATGCTTTCCAATGTCTAAGCTTTTCCTCTTGTTGGCCATCCTACACTGAAAATGGCAGGATAATATTTCTTCTAGGTATGAGACTGCCATGAAAATCCTTTACCTATTACGGGAGTTCATTTACCACCTGTATTTTGCTTCATCACCAGTAAAATTGAGAATGCTATACATTATTTTTCATTTCTAGTTTTAATATTGTATTTTTTTTAAATTTCAAAGTGCAATCTCTTCTATGGCTAACTAACAAGAATTTTTGGAAAACATCTTTTGCACATGGATATATTCAGTGTCCTGTCCATCTGTTACAAAACAAATTTGGAATAAGTGTTTCTTATTATTACTAATGCTATTTGATAAGGTATCAAGATTACTTAAAATGTTTTTTGTATTCACATGTGATATTCTTACCACAACTATTAGTTTGCATGTCAACGGTCACAAACAGAATACGCAGCTGAGCAGGCTAGATTAACCCAAATATGTCAGCAGTATTCCAAAAATGTCAAAGTATAATGTAAAGCATAAGCATGACCAGATCTGAACAACAAAATCAACTGTTTCACATGAACTGCAGTCTTAGTTTATTATGAAGTTAGTATTTGCAAGCATGTGTGTGTGTGAGTGTAAGCACCTATGTGCATGAATATGAGGTGGTAAGTATTGTACAAATTTGATTTACCTTCACTAAAATCTCGAAAGCACAATTTTCTGTGTGTAACTGCAGCTATCATTTTTTTAAGTGCAGAAATAACAAGCCTTGCATTATAGTGATTCATTGAAAAACAACTTCAAAATCTAGTAATGAATTCTGTACACAATGATAGGAGTTAACCTGTTTATATCTTTGCCTTCTCTCATAAACCCAATTTTCCTATGAGGATTTAAACGTTGATCTAATATAACCTTGATGAAATTATCAAGATGCTACCATTTTGGTTTAGAGACAAGTTAGAACAAAAACTCTTCAAGAAAGATGGATATTGATCTGGAAGCTGCAGCTCTTCATTCTAGGCCCTTGCCTCCTGAAGACACTGCTCATTCTTCCTATTCATATTTACACCGCGATCTCACTTCACATTTTGCCAAAGATTGACTACTCAGCTATCTTTTGATTTTGTGCCTTCTGCTCAATTATTTCAATAAATTCCTTTTATACCCCAGTTAAACATGGGTGATTTCTGCTGCAATTAAACAATGTTAAGAAGATAATTAAAGGTACATAACCATAGGACCCATGATCTTTTAGCTTCCTATATAATTTCCTCGATTTACAGGAGAAAGGTTATCTGCTTGTTTTTTAGTCTGATCTTGTAGGACAAGTCAAGGAACACATCATTTCAGGAGATTAATTTTATTTGGAATCTTGCAAAAGATTGCCTCAGAAGACCTTGTTGAGAGCTGAGGCTACAACATAGCTGCACAGCAATGTATGTAAGGAAAAAATGGAAATGGCTCAAATCAATTATGTATTTCCTGCTTAATATTTGGAGAATTAACTCTGCATAGTAAGTACACTTGTATAACAAAATACATCTTTTGTTTTCCAAATTTCTAAGCATATTTTTACTTTAGTCGTAATTATGTTAAAGTGAGCATTTATTACATAGTACGCATCATGACTCACTGATTTCTGCAACTTTTCAAATTAACTACTTTTACTGTTAGCACTGTTGTCCTTTGTGTTACTAGCATGCTGTTTTATAAAATAAGATATTTATAAATTGTGTAGCAGAATATGTACAAATATATATATGCATACAAGTCACTTAAAATACACATTAAATCATTTAAACACTACAAATGTATTAATATGATTTTATGATTGCTTTATCTGATACACAGATGTCAAAAACAATACAGTTAACTATTATCTGCGTCTTTGAACATAAATATATGTACAGTCCTATATTAAAATTTTTAGACACACTGAAAATGCTGTCATTTACTTTTTATTCAACTATTTCACATTCCATGTTATTTGTAATAATATCATGTTTTGATTCATGGATTAGTTTCAGCATTGATTGGGTCTTTGGATTTTCTCAGCAGCCTATAGAAATGAATTGGCTGATTTCATAGTACAATACTTGGTTCTTAGGAGACGGTTAAAGAAAACAAACATATTTGGCATTGTATTTTCTTGGTTTGTCCACTTTCCACTATCCTATGACTCCCTCAAATGAAGTCTCACGTCCAGTGAACTCAGAGTAATGTTGATTCATCTCACAGTTTTTTATGTAATAGCACCAGCTATGTTTTTACATGCATATTATTTAGTTTTATGGATTTTTACTACTCATTCAGAATGTAAGTTTCTGGAGGTTGAAGAAAATGTTTTATTCATGTTTGTTCACTCTCGACATTTTCCTCAGTGTTTTCCTGGACAGGGAAGGTTCATAATAAATATGTCTCAAGCCACTGATCAGTCTGCCAATGATAACATGCAGAATTGGCGCAGGGAGCTCTGATCTCTAAGCTGCTTCTGAGCTTCTTATAAGCTTGGATGAGAAACACAGAAGTCAAATTTCTACAGTTCAGAAAGGTGACCTGAATTTATAAGACGATGCTGTCCTTCGGATTTCAGTAAGTATGACCACACATTTAGGATTCAAGGTCAGATTTTGCATGAAATAGAAAAGAGCTTGTTAAAAATAACAAGCCAGATTGGATTTGTTCTCAATCATCTGTATTTACCTTCATTTTCTCTAAGAAATTTTAAGTATGATCTGATTTTCACCTTTGGAACTGAGTGCACCTTAAGGTTCCATACAAAAAGAAGGAAATGAAGTGTACGTGCCAGCTAGATAAAAGGAAAACTAGAAAAGAAGTTAATATTTCCTGATCTTTCTACATGCTTCTAGCCAATCCTGAGTCCCTCATTCATTTAATGTTTGCTTGATTTGCAGTTTAAAACATTATTTACTTTATCTTTTTATTTAATCATCAAAATCCTTAGTAACAAAGCAAACATTGCAGTTACTTTTTAACTCTTTTATAGAGAAACTTAAAAATCTACCTAACTTCCCCCGGTGATTGCCAGACTTTTAGAACTTTCCGGGACAACAAACAGTCTGTTGCAGCATCCGTGCCACAGAAGGAGACTACACTGGAGCCCTCAATCATTCACCAAACTGCAGCACTGAAAAAACAGTCTTTCTAAACTACACAAGCATCAGCAAACAAACTTGAGGAGACACTGGAACCTTAGAATGCATCAGACTTGGAGAGGAGGTGAATAATAAGCAAGATAAAAGTTCTGAAAAAAAGAAATATAAGCCATGGGAGACTGCACTGACCTTAATGAAAATAATGCAAAAGAAAGAAATATAACAAATACATAATATTACATACAGAGCATTACAAAAGCCAAAGTAATTTTTAAACATAATGAAAATTTAATCCACTTGAAATAAAGTTAATCAACTTGGGAGAAAATTATGTTTTCTAGTCTCAAGCTGCAGTTTCAGGTCATCTTTATCACTTTTAAGGAAATGAAAGCAAGGTAAATGAACTACGTTCTTTCATAAAGGTCACCGAGATCTTTACTTCTAAAACCAACAGACCATCAGCCTTTGAGCCATTTCATTTCAGCAAAAATAATTAACTATCACTTGAGCCTGTGCTTTCTTTTTCGTACCATTTCTGTATAGTACTACTGGTTTTTTCTTCAAATAAACTTCCTTTTAAAAAAAATACAACAGTTTTTCAGAATCAAGATGACCCATGGAGAGAAAGAAGGAAAAAAAATAAGAACAAGATAAGAAGTACCAATACAATCTGTAAGGGCATTTGTAAATCTCCCTGTCTGTTTCAGCACTAACATAATGTACACTTATTGTTTTTTTGTTGTTGTTGTTCATATCCTCAACTTCAGGTAAGCATATTTCTCCTTCTACTCATTAAACAAAATGATTTGAGGAAGTTATTCTGTCATGAGTACCTAATTTATGCCTAAAAGTTTATTGTTGTTTGTTCATGAATGTAGAGACTTAAGTGTGCCATCAAAATATGTGATACAACAACTTAAAAAACAAATTCAACTTTTTCCAGGTCAGTATGACTGATGAAAAAGCCTTAGTATAACTTAGGTAGCATCTTATGACAGTGAAAGTTGAACAATTTTTAAGGGAAAAATAAAATATTCTGTTTGATGTATCAATGTCTGGTGCACAGTCAGCACAAAGATTATACACTTAGATAATCACTGCATAAAATGTAGTTACTCAGTCCCAATTTCTTGTAAAGATGAGTAAGACTTCATACTCATTGAGAATACACAATATATTCTCAACTAAGAATCACTGGCTAAACCACAAATATTTAAATATTTTAACACTTTTAATTCTTCCAGATTTAGCTTCCAAACATGAACTATTGTAGGTATTGCTAATGATGTTAGCTAATAGGTTTAATATAACTGAATGTACAATAATACAATTTTCTATTATATGGTTATTATCAAAATCACACTTATATTGATAAGTAAAGGGTTTAAGAAACTCAAATCCAGTAATACAATTTTCACATTTTGAAGTATAGTTTGTTTATAATATCAGCTTAAATGTAAGAAGCATTTATCATACACACACACACACACACAAAATGTACACACACAAACATACAAGATTAGGAACTATAGTAAAGGCAGAACATGGAATGTTGGGATATTTGAACATGTTTGCATGCCATAACTGTGTTAGTCCCAAAGAGACTATTTGGTTATAACTATCTGTCAGGCCTAAATATAAGAATGTTGAAAAGATATTTTGAATAGTCTGTATAAATAGATAATTTATTATTTAGTTTTTATAAGTAAATACGGGGAACAAAACAAACATACTGTCCAACCAGGTCAATATGATCCCTATATTTTTAAATTAATCCCTACTTTGTTTTATTCAAGAACTCTTTTAATATTTGAGTTGACCCTATACCTAGAAGATGCATTACTGCATTTGTGCTCACAGTTCACTTTGAAAGAGATCCAAGATACAGACTACGTAGACACACTGACTACTACATTTGGAGAATAACAAACTTGACTACAATTATTTATACATACTAGTGATCTTGGATAATTGGGTGCAATCTTTAATTAGTAAACTGTTGAACTGCTCTGATCCTATTTTACTTTTACTGCTTTGGCTCCATATAAATTAAGTAGTTTATGATTATCAATGGACAAAAAAGCCTTATAATATGGAAGTATCAGGTGGCAGCTGATATGAGGAGGCATATCGATATAAAATTATCGAAAAAGAGAATGATTTTCTTTTACCTCACAGGGCTGTTGGCAGAATCCGGATCATGCGCTGCCACAGTGCCAATGATATTCCCCACTGGGGTTGCTTCCGACACCTCCATGGGATACAAAGGTGAAGAAAACATCGGGGGCTCATCCACATCTTCAACAATTATCTTCACGGTGGTTGTGTCACTGAATGGCCCTAAGCTTATAAAGCGATGATCGGCATCTTTATTTGCAGCTTCTATCCGTAGTGTATAACTTGTTTTGGCTTCAAAATCCAGTTCCTGTAAAGAAAATTATGAGAGAAATCAAATTACTACTTTGATAGTCTGTAGAGCAGTGTCCTTCATGTATGGGTGTCCAAAAAACCTAGGGGTCCTGCGGTGAAAATGAACTGTCAACATCACACTCCAGTTAAAAAAAAAAAAAAAAAAAAAGCCAATCAAGATCTCATGCATTTTTGGTTCACTGACAATGGTGTGTGCTTTTGAGGTGACTTAACTGACTTGACTATCATCCATTACACGGGGAGAGGCAAGTCTTAACAGCAAAAGTCACAAGATACTAGGTTGAAAAGTCATTTCCAAAGGGACCCCATCACGCAACAGCACTACTCAGTGTTGCACATTAAGAAAGAAAGAACATCACAGCTTCCTTCTATTTAAAAGTTAAGTGACTTGGTGATGGTAATATAAAAAGGGAAAGCCTATGTATATAAAATGTGGGGAGTTGTGGGGTGTGTAGGGGAATGGGAAAAAGTGGGAATCAATTCATGTCACATCATATACTGGTACAAATTCTCAATGCTGAAGGGGACTATGATGTGTATATATAATGTACCAATAAAGATTTGAATAAAAAAGTTTTGGTTGTTAGACCTGCAGTATTAACATCTTCCAGCCAATAAAAAAAAAAAAGGTATCATCTGTTCCTCAGACAAAGGTCTACTATCTAGAATCTAATAAGAGCTTTAAAAAATCAGCCCACCCAAATTTAAAGACTCAGTTCTAAAATGGTCATCTGAAATAAATTGATATGTTTCAGAGGAAGAAGTAAGAGCAGCTAAGAAGTATATGAAGAAATGCTCAACATCATTGGTTATTCGAGAGATACAGATGAAAACAACACTGCGATTTCATCTCACTCCACAAAGAATGGATACTATTTCAGAATTAGCCACCAATAAATGTTGGCAAGGCTGTCTAGAAAAAGGAACCCTTTTCCACTTTTGGTGAGAATGTAGACTCTTACAACCTCTGTGGAGATTACTCGAAAAGCTAGAATTGGAGGTCCCATTTGACCCTATCATTACTCTGCTAGGTATATACACAAAAGAATTAAAAGATTCATATTCTAGTAACATATGTGTACCTTTGTTTACAATAGCTCTGTTTGTGTTGTTAAATCTTGAAAACAACCAACATGTCCATCACCAGGAGACTGGATAAAGATGTGGGTCTTCTATAGAATGGAGTATTATTCTGTCCTTAAAAATGATAAGATTGAGTCATTCATTCTCAAATGAATGTACCTTGAGGACATCTTTATAAATGAAATTGAAAGGTCACAGATCTGTAAATATCATATCTTTTCTCTAGTATGAGAAAATGATGTAAATGAGTTCTAGTATATATAGTTGATATTGGGAAATAGAAAATATTTAAAAGGGAAGAGGGTGTAAGGGTAAATAACTAGGGGGAAAAGAGCATGATAATAAAGAAAGAAGAAAATAAAGCTTAAGGAGTGGGTGGTGGCAGGATGGAGGGAAGGGGAAAAATGAAAATCAAGTCATGTCATATTCTGGTACAAACTCTCAATGTTGAATGTAATGATGATGTGTATTCATAATGTACCAATAAAGATTTGAATTTAAAAATTAAAAAAAAAAAAGGTAAGTGACTTGGGGAACTCCACTAGGATCCTGAGCTATCAGTGTCCAGAAAGCCACTTCCATTACAGGGAAATCATCCTTGGACAATAAAGCCTGAAAACACAGTTGATTCTCTTCCACTATGTACTCCCCATTTTTGCCCCACCATGCACTCCATCTTTCTTTATATTAGAAAATCACTGTTTATATTTTAGATTATTTTTTGTTTCTAATTTTCTAAGATGTTTAGTATGCTAAAAAGTTTCTCAAAGATGGTGACCTGGTCAGATCATAGGTTAAAAAGTCAGAAGGGCAATTAAATGTGATTACATGCTCAAGAACATGAAGAAAAAATATGCATTATGTACACAGTATGTAGACGATGTGATCATCACCTACTTCTTTCTCTAGTAGATAAGTCAAAGTATTTTTTCAATCTCAGTCACACCACTGAAAACTCTAGGATTAACAATTTAAAGCAAAATCAGTGAAATTGAAAAAATAGTGGCGGAAATATCTAATACTTTAACTATAAGTTGGTAAAAGACACTGAGAAAAATAAGCTAACATATAATGCTGAAAACTGTAATTCAAATTTATCTTTGTATACATGAACAAATGTGGGGGTAGACATGTAAGCATGTGTATATACCAATTCATTCCCGGAAAGGTGTAGTGTTAGTCAAAATAAATAAGAATGTAGCTATGTTAAATAGGACACATATACAAACTATAGTACATATTATGTCACATATAGCACAAAGTGTAGCATTGAATATAAATGATTATATATTATAATATAGCTACATGTACTTTGTTACATATACTACATACTATTTTATATAAAATATGTCACATGCATATACACACAGATAGATAGATAACAGATAGGTGATAGAAAGATAGATAGATATAGATAGATAGGTAGATAGATAGATAGATAGATAGAAAGAAATACACATATACATAGTTGGGCAACCATAAATATTATGTAAAGAGGTGAACTGGTTCATCTCTGATTAAAATAAGAGCAGGTCTGCAATCTCCAGATTAAAGTCTTTCCTGACATGTTATTTGATATTCATCTCAGCTGTTAAGACTGCATGCTCAGAAGCTTTGCATAGCATTATGATTCCCAGCACGTCTCTTGCTTTGGGAACAAAGAGCAGGTTCAATAAGTTCTCATTGAGCTAGGGAAGACAAACTGAACCAAACCTTTGACCAAAATAATCCTCTTCACCTAAGCATAACATCTAAGAAAAAGTTCAGTCTATTTTTGTTCTTGAGCATGAAACCATGTCAGAATTATTTACGCAAAGTCATAATTGAGGTCAAACGCAATGACATCAGAACTCAGGGCAAATAGTGCTGCAAACATCTCGCTAGCAATTTCAGTCATATGTCAGAAGGTGGCCTTGTTTGTTTGCTCAGAAGTCAAGACTGGGCTCAGTCCAATGGTTCTCAAAGGTGAGAATCAGAGAGGAGCACGGAATTTTCTGCTTGGTCTGGTACGTCCCTAGGGCAATAGAGTCAGCAGATTCAGGGTGAGACATGAGTATGTGTATTTTTAAAAGCTGTATCAGATAATTCTGATGCAAATCTTCTTTTAGAAACAACTTAGTCATTAAAATTTCCTTGGGCCTACATATAAAATCCAACATTTATGTAGGAAAAAAAACCTAAAACAAAGCGTATTTACCTAAAAGCATTTAATGAGAAATGGTAGTATACTAGGAAATAGCTTGTATAATAATAGCAGTATTTTCTAATGTTTTTATAAAGTAAATAATTTTAAGAGAAAACATTCAAATAATAATTTAATGATAAGTACAAGAAGATGTAAGCTATTACTATAGTTTTTCAAATTAAGATAATGTGCTTTTAAATCAATGTAAAACCACAATGTTTATGTTTTCAATATTACCAAAAAGTGTACTATGTATTTCTAGATTCTAAGAAATTATCCTCACTTACAAAAGAATGAAATGCACTGCAGCAGTGAGTGCAATTACTTCATGAAAACTTTTTTTCTTGAACATGTCTGAAAGGCAGAGACATGAGGCACAGACATCTGGATGCCACAACGTCATGCAAAAAGACACTATTACGTATAATGATCGGCTGCCTAAAAGCTATTATGAAAATAGAGCAATAAAAGAATTCATATAAAAAGCGATGAATCAAGAATAGAGACAAAAGGAACTGCTGCTTAAAAGTGCATTCAGAACATATCAGAATAAACCAGCAAGAGCAGTTTTCGAAAAAGGGGAATGGTGTGATGGAGAGGGTTGTTAAACAAATTGAAGAAAATGTTCTTGCAATAAAATTTTAATTTCTGCTTCTCTTTCTTGTTATTGTTTTCTATATTCATAATACAATCTGCAGCTATTAGATTTAATTATACTACTTATACTTGAAGAAATTGAAGTAACAAAAGAAGAAAAAGAAAAAAAAAGACATGTAATATCTAATTAGCTTCTTTTCAATGCTTGAAACAACACGTAATTGAAGATCAGGTATTTAGAAATTTAGCCCAAATATTGCCACACTGCAGTCACAATAGCTGCTAATGATTAGGGGTTAATATGACCCAGGAATCAAAGACACACAGAGACAGAGAAATAATACCGCATGTCTCAGTCATATATGGGAAAAAAAAAATCTGAAAGTCAAAGAGGAGCTGGTAGAGGAGGGGAGGCAATGAGTGGGACAAGTAGAGGACTATAGAGAGAGAAAAGTGAAGACACTTTTACTTTCAGATGACAAAAAGTCCGATGTATATGATACAGAAACGACACAGGCAAATCAAATGTATTTGTGTCATTAATATACATTGATCATAATTGTTTAAAACCTTGGAACAGGAGCAAACACCTTGCAAGCATCCAGTTAATGCCTGAATATTTTTTTAAAAATACTATGGTACCTAGTTTTTTGAAAGTTCCTCAAATCAAATATAAATCCCACAAATCCAAGCTGGCAAAGCCACAGAGTGACTCTGGCACCAATACCCACTGTTATTCATGTGTCCACTGACATTGATGTCAGGGACACTAGATAAGAGAAACAATTACTTACCTAGATTCCCATCCAAACTAGGTAATGAAATTCTTTAAGTTTATTATGGTCAAAGATGATAAAACTTAATATGAAAATAAAATTATACTTAAGGCAAAGGTCTGAAAATTTTCTTTCTTGTTTTGTTTCTTAACACAGAATCTCGCTATGCAGTTAGCTGGCCTTGACCTCACTATGTAGCCTAGGCTGGCTTTTCAATTTCCAAGTGATGAGATTACAGGCATGCACCCCCATGCCAGTTCAAGGACCTGAAAATTTTATGTAAGGGATAAGACAATAAATGTTATATGTGGTAGGCCATATCTTCTCTGCTATACATAAAGAATGGGCATGAGTATGTGCCATAATAATTATCAATAGTTACGAACACACAGATTGAAATTGTATATCGCTTTCAGAGATGCCAATACATTCTTCTTTTGATTTTTATCAGTGATTTTTAAAAATGTAAAGTCAGGGCTGGGGATTTAGCTCAGTGGTTCCAGCGCCTGTCTTGCAAGTACAAGAAACCAGGTTTGATCCCCAGTAATCACATATAATACTGGGCATAGAGACTCACGCTCAGCAGCACTCAGTACCACATACCAGAGTGCCGGGCGTGGTGGCTCACGCCTGTAATCCCAGCACTCGGGAGGCAGAGGCAGGAGGACTGCTCTGATGTGAGTCTGAGGCTGAGCTCAGGGCCAGCCTGAACTACAAAGCAAAACCCTGTTTCATAAAACCTTAAATAAATAAATAAAGTCATTCTTAATTCAAGTATTGAGTTAGCACAGGAAGACAGTGGTTGTCCAACTCTCAGTGGTTGGACTGTAGAGTACTGAAGTGAACACTGAAGGAATGTTGCTATGGACAACCACTTCCTTTCTTCTTTTGACACAATCAAAATGAACTATTCATTATAAAGAAACCATGTTATCTCTTCCAGCAAATATCACCATTCACTCTCTGTCTTCTATAATTTTGTCATTCGTCTTACTGGAATCTACATTCATTAATATTCTCATGTTCCTACATGTAACAACAGAACCCCACAAGTTTTGCTCACATTTTTAACATCAATTTTGAAAATGCAAAGCAAATATTTGTTTGAGAGGAATGTTTCCTCGAAAGTTTTATACTACAACCCCGACTGTTCAGACAATAACAGTATAAGGTAAGAATTTTCTTTCACAAGTAGAGACATGATTGCTAAGAGTTCCCTCATAATTGAGAGCCCAGAAAACTCTGTCTCCTTGTAGTGAAGACACAGAGAGAAGAGAGATTTATTAAACAGGAATAAGGCTATCATTAGAAAATGAATCCACCTTGATTTTGGATTTTCTAGCCTTCAGACCTCTGAGAATTTTTTTTTTTAAACAGCCAATCAGGGGCTGGGATCTGGCAGCTGTCTTGCAAGTGCATGGATGGGGTTTGATCCCCTGGTAACCACATACAATACTGGGTGTGGAGACTCACGCCAAGCAGCAATCAGTACCACATTCCACAGTGCCGGGCGTGGTGGCTCACGCCTGTAATCCCAGCACTCAGGAGGCAGAGGCAGAAGGATTGTTGTGATGTGAGTTTGAGGCTGAGCTCAGAGCCAGCCTGAACTACACAGTGAAAAAATAAATAAATAAAAAGCAGCCAGTCAATGAAAAATGACTGAAATACAGGGTGAATGTTTAAATGAAAAAAATCACAGAAAGTACAGATTGCCAAGACTTATGTGATAAGTGCATTTGAAACAACAGTATATATTCATTATTTTGAGGAACACAAATGCCAGTGTGTTTTTTTATAGTAATAGTTTTACATTCAAGCATTCACTGCATTGATCATCTCTTACTAATCAAATATTTATGACAATTTCTCTCAAATAAAAACCTTGTGGTATGTTATATCTTTCCTTGCTTTATTCACCTGATCTGAAACCAGGTAGCTTTTTTCTGTTCCTTAAAGTCAAAATATTATAGATAGCCAAGTTAGACAGAAATTAATGTACAGTCAGAGAAGGACTGTATACAGACAAAAAAGTCAGCAGAAAAACAGACACAGTAGAATTGTGGATGAAGGTGAATTTGAAGAGAGCCATGCCTCAGGATGGAGACACAATAACCAGGCCTGCCAGGTAAACAGCAACTTCAGGTCTTATTGTAAATAGCACCACCTGTCCCAGTGGACCACACACCATCAAGGACATCAGTGGATGACCAGAACATCTAGATCCATATTCCCTCTCTTCCCTAAATGCCTCTGTTCTGCCCTTGTACCCTTGTGAGGTGACTGATTTCCTTAATGGATCAACATTAGGCAAGGGGCTATACTTGAAAACCTACAGAGTGACTGTTGTCTGACCCACATTGTAATCGTGTTGAGATTTTGCTACATACATGACTTATGAGAAAAGCGCCTCAGTGGCCACACATTTGTGACCTCTCCTGGATATCCAGGTTCTATTCTTCTTTATATTATTGCCAAGACAACTCTTCTCACTGCTTCCCTGCATTGATTTCTTAGTTTTAGACCATGAAATTACCATGTTACACACCTTACAGATCGGAGTTATATTTTTTCCTATATCAAAAGCTACATGAATGATAAATATTTTGAGTAAGCTCAGGACAACGAAGCAGCCGGGACAGTGCAACTAAAGGCACTAAAGAGTACTTTCAGAACTACGTCATAAAGTGGCAAGAATAAGGGGATAAAAGAATTTGAAGGGGGAAGTGTTTTGAGGGTGACTGATGGCAATGTGTCATTTACTGTATTAATTTTTAAACATTCATCATATGTTTTAATGATGCCCTATATGTTATTTTGTTACATCAGATTGACTGCACTAATACAGTACTCTTAATTGATCTGACAACTAAATAGCAAATCTGATAATTAAATATCAAGGAGTCCTAGAGGAAGTTCAATATGTCCATTTTTAAGGGACACAGAGACATTACATGAATCCATGGGCATATGTAGACACTTCTCTGTTCCCTTTCTACTCTAATAAGCAGAAAGATTCTTCAGTCTCTAAGTGCAAGATGGGCCTTGTATTATACATTGTCACATATAGGTGCCTGTAAGATCATCAAGCTAAAGGATTACTGTAAGATATTAATAAATACATAGTACTTGGGACAGTCACTGTGTAAAGATTTATTGCACACTAACTATATTCTTATGCTGTGAAAACAGTTATTATTACTATCATTTCTGCTACATTATGGGAAACAAAGAATACATCTTCAACAAACAAGATTCTCATCTCAATGCATTATCCAATGAAATCACATTCAAAATGAAATTCTAATAATTGATAAATGGAAAAAAAATTACTGAATTTTCTTATATTTGTTTCTTTTCTGGTACATAGGTCAATGTGGGGGAAAGTCAATTTAAAATACTCCATGTTGAACTTTTATCAATCTATCAAATTGTGGAATCTTTTTTAGTTTTTCTAATTCTAAAATCCAGGATCAAATATAATTTTGAATTTGCTTAATAAGATCACTGCACTGCAGTTTTCCTTTTCCACATAGCTGAGTATCTGGTCTAGAGCCAAAGATGTTCTCATTAAGCTCATGACCTCCTTTTACATCTTGCACTTTTGGCCAGTGCTGTTGTTGATGCTTTAGGAATTCATCCAAGTTAAATCCTCCTGGAAATTTTTCATTCTGTTCTCTTTAACTATAGAAAGGTACCATCAGGGATTCTGAGTGTGAATGTGTGTGTGTGTGTGTGTGTGTGTGTGTGTGTGTGTGTGTGCGTGCACACACATTTGTGTCTATGTATTCACTCTCTTATGTTTTATGTTGATTTTTGTACAAAAAGCTCTACAACTGTTATCTTTATTTAAATGCATTTTTCCCTCCAGAAGCCCAGGTGTCTTTCATATCAAGTGCAACATTCAAGAGCTTTCCTCCTTTATCAAATGAGTATGAATCTTATACTGTTCTAAATGAACGGCCTTAAATGTGACCATACCTACAGAAAATGACACTATGCTATGATTATCCTTTTCTGATCCTTTACTCTAAATTAATTTACTACTCAAGAATTTAAAGAGCATCTACAATCTTAAATAAGGCATATCCTCAAAAATAATTATACATATTTACATAAAACAGGATTTCTAAACTTACTCTGCAAGTATTTTCAAAAAGCAAAACATTTGCTTTATTATGTATAACTGCACTACTGTTCTTATTTTATTCTTTCCCTGGGTTGTGACCAAAAAGTGCTCTTCTCAGACTGGAGAAATTTAAGCAGGCTTCCTCTGATCTTCCTTTTCTTAGAACATTTACTTTAGAAAACTTGTCATTATAAATTCTTTCCCTGTCCCTTTGAGATGTGAATCTTAAAACCCCCTTGTCATTTTTACAATCTAAAAGACTGTCTTCCTCAAGGACTTAGGAGCAATCACTCTAAAATGTAACCACCAGGAAAGGAAAGTCTACAGCTTCCGGTTTCCACTGAAGGGTAAGTGCTGGACTTCAGAGAACTCCTCTTCCTCCTTGTAAAACCATCAAGTCTAGCTGTTCATTTGAATAAAGTCACTTACCAGACACAGATTGCCTACTATTCAATCCTAGCTCTGAAAAAAACTCTCTCTTTGTTCAGCAGTGTCAAATGTAAACTAGATCTACTCTCTCTCTGGTATTGTAATACCCTAGAATAAAGTCTGTCTTCTTTATCTAATTTTGTCTAGTGTAATTCTTGCTTTGACAACTGAATATGATTTTTGTCTTGAATTTTTATAAATCATGAAATCTACATCCAAATTTGGACAAAATTTATTTTTTATGATAAAGGTAAAAAAAATGGAGAGATATGAAGAATAAATCCTGTGGATATATTTGGATTCAGTCTGTTGATTCACTCAGACAGATCTATATGTTCTGGGTTAGAAAACTTCTAGAGTCTAGCCAGCTTTGTATGTGTTTTTTTCTAGGGGACAGATCTTTTCCTATCTGTGACATTAATTAGAGCTTGAGGTGCTTACAAGAGGACTCCAAAATTATTTATGTAGCACTATTTTGATTATAGTAGAGATTCATAGATTATTGAATAAGTGAAAAATTAAGACCAAAGAAATTATCTGAAACATATCAAAATAGAACATATAAAATTTATAATAGTCAAAAAATAGTGAGTAGTTCTAGCTCCATTTAATACTTCTAAAAGACTGAATACTTTGT
Organism: Petromus typicus; assembly: GCA_004026965.1. Lineage (NCBI taxonomy): Eukaryota > Metazoa > Chordata > Mammalia > Rodentia > Petromuridae > Petromus > Petromus typicus. Next base: position 93,945 of record PVIR01001693.1, on the reverse strand, counting down.
ATATTTTAGCACAATGAATATCATGGCATAAGTAAATATTCATATTTTGTAGAACATTTTCAGTACACGTCAATTTCTTAATACTCTATTATTAAATTGATATAGAGGTATTTTAAATAATTGCAGGAATGGTTTGAACCTAAAGCATAAGATCAAGATATTACAAAAATTATATAAATATCAGGAACCATAATTTCTATCACTTAGCTAAATAACCTTAATTTGGTTTCAATAAGTACTTAAATTAAAAAATTTAATCTAACCATGTAAGTATTTTAAAAACACTTCTAAGTAAATATCACATTATATATCCATTTGATAACATGCTTTTTTTTTCAACATTTCTAACGAATAATAAAATTCAGGTCATGGTTCAAATTGTTATAGGGACTTATTTTTTTAAAATTTGGTATTATAGGCAACTAAATAATTTTCAATTAACAGTATATTTTTATTGTTTTTACCATGTTTCAACAACTGTAGGAGCTTCACTGTGTTAACACGTGACCCACTCAAAACTCATTTACTCTCACAATTTATAATATAAGATAACATTTTTGTGCGATATGTTTTGACAAATCTTTTGGACAAATCTGACAATGCAGCCAAGAAAAGCTTTAGTGCCTTTCTCACAAATATACAAGTAGTAACAGGGGCAATATGATTTCAACAGCTGTGTCCTCAATTAAGTAAAGATAATCAGAATGGATTGGAAGTATGAAGCTGAATGTATAGAAGAGTAGATGAGAATGCCAGAAAGACGACAAAGAAGAACAATAGAATCTCTCTATAAATCTAATGTAGACTATAACCCATCTTATGTATAAAAAGTGATCTCAAGAAAGAAAGAGGGGTCTTATCACCCAGGATGCATTGCCATCATGTTATTTCAAACTGAGTACAGAATGTGTGCTTCAGTTCACCCAGATTTCAATCCATATTTATTACACAAGTGAGGGGTTTTTTTCTATGTTTTATTGTCTGGATTAGTTTTCTCTCTCTCAGAAATGTTTCCTGTTATTTCTGTATTAATTCCTTACACATATGACAATAAATATCCACAAACATAGCTGCTTAAAATATAAATCTGTTGCTTACTAGTCTTCGGGGTTCAGGTTGAAAAATCAAAGTTTGAACAATGTGTATTCCTTTTATGGACACCCAAAGGCACTTCACTATACTTTCTGGAAATTTAACAAAACAGAGATAAATATAAATTAGACATAACACATACTTTGTGTTTTAGGCTAACTGGGGAGACAGGAAAATCATGGAACTCAGCTGATGTGAGATGTGGTTTCGCTATTGATATTTCATGTACTTAGAACCTGTAGATTATTGAGTGCCTCCAAAATACAGATGTGACTAAAAACTATGTCCATGTACTTAGAAATCGTAGGTTATTGAGTGTCTCCAAAATAGAGATGAGACTAAAAACTATGTCCACGAGGTTGTACAAGTCTACAATTCCTCCAGCAGTGGAGATGAGTTCCTATTTCTCCACAGCCTCACCAACATTTGTTGCTGGCTAATTCTGAAATAGCAGCCATTCTTTGTGGAGTGAGATGAAATCTCAGTGTTGTTTTCATCTGCATCTCTTAAATGACCAGCGATGTGGAACATTTCTTCATATACTTTAGCTGCTCCTACTTCTTCCTCTGAAAAGTATCTGTTTATTTCAGAGGCCCATTTTTGAATTGGCTCTTCATATTTAAATGGGCTGATTTTTTAAAGCTCCTTATATATTCTAGGTAGTAGCTCTTTGTCTGAGGAAAGAGCTGGTAGAGATTCTTTCCCATATTTCCTTTTTGCTCTGTTGGTGGTTTCCTTTGCTGTGCAGAAGGGTTTTAAAAGAATGAGATCCTATTTGTTGATTTTTTTCTGCCAATTCTTGTGCTAAAGAGGTTTTGTTCAAGAAGTCTTTCCCTAAGGCAATGTCTTCAAGAGTTTTACCAAGCCTGTTTTGCAGCAGGGTTAGCGTGTCTGTTTTAAGTCTCTAATTCACTTTGATTTTAGTGTAGTGCATGGTGAAAGAGATAGGTCTAACTTTAGTCTTGGGCAAGTTAAATCCCAGTTTTTCCACCAACATTTGTTAAAGAGGCTATCTTTCCTCTATTGAGGTTTTTTGGCCCCTTTGTGAAAGATGAGGTGACTAAGTGCACCTGGAGTTGGAGATGCAATTATCTGGATCTTCTAATCTATTCCACTGATCCTCAGGTCTGTTACTTTGTAGTACCATGCAGTTTTTATCAAAGTGGCTTTATAGTATAGTTTCAGGCTCAGGATTTTAATCCCCCCCACCATGTTCCTGATGCTTAGAATTGTTTTTGCTATTCTAGGTCTTTTGTGGTTTCAGATGAATGTTTGGATTTTTTTTTTCTAGATTTGTGAAATATGCTGTTGAAATTTCAATTGGGATGCACTGAATCTATATAGTAGTTGTAGGAGTATAGCCATTTTTATGATACTGGTTCTTCTTACCCAGAAGCAAAGTATGTCTTTCCATTTTTTGATATCTTCTTTTAATTCCTTTTTCAGAGTGGTGTAGTTTTCATAATAGAGGTCTTTCACCTCCTTAATTAGATTGATTCCTGATACTTCATTTTTTTGGGGGGGGTACTATTGTGAAAGTGACTGACTTCCCAATTTCTTCTGTTTGTGTATACAAAGGCCATTGATTTTTGAGCATTGACCTTGTTTCCAGCTATGCTACTAAATTTGGAGACTAGGTCCAGCAGTTTTTTACTTGTACAACCCCTGTGAAAATCAGTGTGGAGATTCCGCAAAAAGCTAGAATTGGAAGTTCCATTTGAACCATCCATTGCTTTGCTAGTTATACACACAAAATAATTAAAACATTCATACCACAGCAACATATGTTCACTCATGTTTATAGTAGCTCTGTTTCTGATTGCTAAATCTTGGAAACAACCAATATGTCCATCAACAGGAGACTAGGTAAAGAAGATGTGATTCATTTATAGAAGGGAGTATTATTTTGTCCTTAAAAATGATAAGATTGAGTCATTTGTACTCAAGTGGATGTATCTTCCAGACATCCTCATAAGGGAAATAAATAGGTCACAGATGTGTAAATATTGTATCTTTTCTCTGATATGAGAAAACAAAGATGTAAATGAGCTCTCATATGTATAGCTCATATCGTGAAATAGAAAATATTTAAAATTAAGAGGGTGTAGGGGTAAATAACAAGGGAAAAAAGAATGGGAAGGTAATGAATAAGAAGGAAACAATGCTTATGTATATGGGGGTGGGGGGTTGCAGGGTGGGTAGTGGAAGGGGAAAAATGAGAATCAAGTCATGTCATATTCTGGTATAAACTTTCAATGTTGAATGAGATAATGATGTATATTCATCATGTTACAATAAAGATTTGAATTTTAAAAAATCTACATCCATAATATTTTATAGCTTCTCTCTTCTCATCTGTATTTCCCTTCATTTTTTGAGGATAAAGTATTCTCCTTGTAGCTTTGATCACTCTAATGTGGTAGGAATTTTGTTTCATCATGTCTGACTTTGTCACCATTCACACACAATGTCCAACACTCACAGTTTAAAAAAGGGTTTATTTTGACTCAAAGCTCACAGGGGGATCAGACCATAGTCTTCAAGATAGTGTGGTATGGCTAAAGATGTTCCCTCATAGTAAAGAAATCAGACAGAAATATCAAGGGAAGAAGGAAAGACATGGATCCTTCCAGCCATGCTCCCAGTAACTCACACCCTCCAATCAGAATTAACCTCTTTTTTTTAAAGGTTTTTTTGAGACAGGGGCTCGCTTTGTGGTTCAGGCTGGCCCTGAGTTCAGCCTCCAACTCACATTACAGCAATCCTCCTGCCTCTGCCTCCCGAGTGCTGGGATTACAGGCGTGAGCCACCATACCCGGCACTGTGGTATGTGGTACTGGTTGCTGCTGGGCGTGAGTCTCCACACCCAGTATTGCAGAATTAACCTCTTAACATCACATTTAGCTATAAATTCATTGGTAAACTAATTCCCTGGTAAGTATCATGCCCCCATGATACAATTTCCCTTCCAAGTCCCAACCCATGAGCACACAAGGCTTTTGACAGGACTTTTGATAAATCTATAACTTCATTTCTGGAAATAAGCTTCTGAAGGCCACACAGCTTTTTAGGACTTGTGTCCAGATGTTCCTCCAAGGTCATATATAGTCTAGGTTGGAGGTTTTCAAAGGTGGTTAGATCTAGAGTATGTGATGCTATAATTAAGTGTGTATATGTATATGTATATATTTATATATATATGAACATAATGTGTGTATAACAATGCAAGTGATATAAACATGCTCTTATTGTATACAGTAAAAGTGGCTGGAATACAGGGGAAATAGAGTCTGAAATTTTGCAATTCAAAAGGGAATATGTGTATTAATCTTTTATATTTTACTTCTTAGGCTAAAATAATCTAAATTTTATTCCATTTCATAATCAAATGAGAGGAGTATCTTTGATCTTTTCTTGAGAAATATGCATCCTTGGCAGTTGAATTTATTGAATAAAATATTTGAAAAAAAATTAACAACAGGAAAAAAAAATGAAAACTAGAAATAGCATTGGTTTATGTTTCCTTTAAAATACATCACCAATATTTTAAGGGATAGTGAACTACACAATTGAATTTGGGATACAGCCTCTCATTATTTTAAGGAGCAGGCAAAGGTTGCATTTTAACACAGAAAAATACGCTCTCCACATTACAAGGTGTGAACAGCTATGCTGAAGGCTGAAAAAGTATTGCACTTTCTAGCTGCTCCTTACCCAGAGGTCAAAGAAAACAGCTTAGCAACACCTCTGCAATAATGCTGAATAATTTCCTTCCTTTTAGCCTAGTTTCATGTGGTATGTGAGGAGATTAAGAAGAGAGCAGAGCAGAATTGTCCCAAAGCATCCTAAGTATGATATGTTTTAAAAATTGTATTTGTTTGTCTACTTCTTTATTTTGTGGTGCTGAGAACTGAACCCGGGGCCTCTGCCCTGAGTGATATCCCCCATCCTTTTCAGTATTTTTGTTTTCTATCCTTCATAGGAGATGTATTTTGAAAATGCTCATTTTGATTTTAAAGTATCCTATAATAATGCATTTATAGGAGAAAAACTCTATTCAATCCCCATTGATAGTTTACATTGCAACCTTCAATACATTCAAGAAGAAATTGGCATATGTCAAAGGAAATTTTAATGTTTCTAAATTGTAAATTATCATAGAGAAGTTCAAAAACAAAAAATTGTAGGTGGAAAGAAACAGTTTTCCCTCGTGTTAAAGTCCTTTTGTTTACAGTTTATGAATTTCAAATCCTTCTGTAACTGTTTATAAATATTATCACAGCAGCTTTCATAAATGACCATAAAATAGCATATGTATTGCTTTAATTGTTTGATACTGCTGTTTCATTCCCATTTTTATATTTAAATTCTGTAACTATATTTACTTGCAGTGTCTAAAATTGATTAAATTGTGAATACATTTATAGGAACATCTATACAAATGTTTACTCATATAGATTCCACACATTGCTCATATTAAAGTTCTCTTTACTACTATGCAGTAGTAATAGCATAATCAAATGTAATCTTTCAGAGTTCTAACCTTTTTTGGGGGGGAGGAATTCTTAAAAAAAAAACAGCTAATTTTGCTATTTTTTTCTGCCTCTAAATTCTTGCTATATTTAATATAACATTATAGAAAAGTTTCAAAATATGACTAATTGAGAACTGAGGACTTGACTCAGTGGTTCCAGCGCCTTCCTCAAAATATGAGTAATGATTTGCCCATATATAAACAAATTAAATTCTACATATATTATGATGATTGAGACCTAAAATATTCCTCAAGAGTCTTGTCTTTCAAAGGCGATTGGATCATGGGGCCGCGGTGCTTGTCTGTGGATTCACCTCTGCTGAGTTGAGAGCCAGATGTGCTGTTAGGAGGCGGGGCCTGTCTGGCGATTTCTTTTACCGTTCACTCTGCCTCGATTTTTCCCAGGTGGACATAGACTGAGCAGACCCTCCCCTGTCGTGCTCTTCAGCCATTTGTGCTTTACAGCCAGATGACCATGGACTGAAACCTCAGAATCTGATCTAAAATAAATCTTTCCTTGTCAATTCTGGATGCCATGTAATTTTGTCGAGTGATGGAAAAGGTGAATAACACTATAATAGCACATCATTTATGAAAAGGATGGATTTTAAGTTGTATTACAACAGACAGTTAAGAAAGAAAGTTCAGATGTGTATCGAGGATGTGCCAGAGTTAAAAATAATAATAATGTAATTCCAATAGGAATCAGTTATCCAAACAAACATGAGAACTCTGTTATCCAAAGGTGAAGTAAGACCATTAGAATGAACAAATGCATGTCTTTAAAATAAAGCTCGTCCACATCCTGCAAATCTGGTAATCAATGTTTTCTAGGAAGGTTCTACAAAACCTAGCCACAAATATTTCACTTCGTTTTACTGACTACAGTGTCATTTTTATTTCAGTGAAAAAGTTTAAAATATGGTAAGGGTGACAGAAGAAGTTCTCATTTGTCTTATTTATTTTTATTTGTTTGTTTTGGACAGGATGTCATTTTGCGATGGCCTCACTCTTTTTCACAGACATTATGCCATTTTAAAGTGCAAAAAAAGCACTGAAATTAGATGCTTGTATACTTTTGGGTGGAATTCAACAGTCATAAACATTCTTTGGATTTTTTTTTTTTTTTTTTTAATGGAGACAGGGTCTCTCTTTTCATAGTTCAGGCTGGCCCAGGGCTCAGACTTTAACTCACAGCAATTTTCCTCTTCTGCCTCCCAAGTGCTGGGATTACAGGCATAAGCCACCACACCCTGCACTGTGGTATGTGGTACTGATTGCTGGTGGGCATGAGTCTCCACGACCAGCATTGCAGTATGTGGATGCCGGGGATTGAATCCAGGCCCTTACACTTGCAAGGCAGGGGCCAGAACCATGGAGCTAAATCCCTGAACCCTTTGGAAATTTTTTACGGAGGATGCAAAATGGATCTAAGGCTTACTGAAAGCTAGGTTAAAACAACATAAAATCAAAATCTGTAATCTGACATTAGTTAAAAATGATAAAATTATATGACCCAATTTTCATTTTGAAAAACACACACAAAAGAAACCAGCTACAAAAATGTAAGCAGGAATTTAACTCTCAGAAAGAACAGAGGAATCTGTCATGCACTTGAGTTGGAGAGGAAAATTTGCCTTTGTCAGGTTAAGAACAGAATACAGCATTAAGACAGGATTTGAGGATGTAAAAGAGATGAACACACTTTACACAACCACTCATGGGTGCTACTTTCATGACTGAAAGTATGCCTAGAAGTTCACGCAATCATCCTTCTAAAGTCCCTGTCGTGAAGATATCCATTTATACTTAACTTTATAGTTGTCATTAGTTAAAAAAATCATTAAACATGATTAGTAAATAGTTTTCAAATTCCTAACTGTATAATATTATAGTATCACAATAAATACTTCACTACTTCTTTTCAACAGGTTGTATCACTGCTTTATTCCCTTAGTAACAGGTAGATTATTTTTTAACTAGTCAAAATCATAAAAATAGTTGAAAAGTGTTTTTTGTGTGTGTATCAGGGGGATTTAAGAATGAGAAGCTACAAGCAGGACAAGGTCAGCAGCCACTAAATGACATAGGAGAGCAGCAATGATGACCATCGTACAAATACGTCTGAAGGGGAAGAAAACACACAGCCAAGACTGGTTACAGATCAAGATGAAACCACAAAGAAAGCTCTATGATGAAGTACAACACAGGTGATCATCTCTGAGAAAGCGTCCTTCTCCTCACCTACCTGAGGAGCAATGTTATGCCTTCCCTACACAAGCCTTTGTTCAACACATGCTGAAATCCTTAGGCCCCTTAGTGGACTGACCACCTGGCTACAAATGGAGTCTGAGTTCTCCAAGACAGTTTCACAAGCCCTTTGATATTGCACAAATCCTTCTGATCAGAAGTAGGTTTAGGAAAAAGGCACAGAATGGGCAGAAGTGGGATATGATTACATCATTAGTGTCATTTCCCTTCTTGAAGGCAGGCGTACACTCACACACACCTCACACACAAATGTTCCCTTTCTTTCAAAAATCTTTTAGCCTAAGAAATTTTATTTCCTTTCTTTATCCGATTATTTTGACAGAAGAATGGGAGCTATTTTATGAGTTTGAGAGACAGGTAACACTGAAGAATTGGACAAGGAAAGAAAATGAAGAGACAGAAAGCATTCATGTTGCAGGAGTTAAAAGTAATTTAATGTTTATTGCTCTGTATCTTTTAATGCTAACAGCAAACTGTGAAGCACATAACAGAAGAGTTAAACACATAACACTTTGGTTTTCCAGGGATATCTTCAAAATTCCTATATACAAAGAAATGTGAATGACTCTTGTTAGCTAGATAGTTTGTCTGGTTTTATATCATGTATTAGAATTAAATTTCTCCTTTTCATATTTTATTGATTTTGTATTTGCATTAAATTATTTTACCTAGTTTTTGATATGGATCACTTTTTACTATTTTCTAGCACTTCTAGAAATAAGGTTTGGGAACAGAAAGTAAAATTTATTTTTCTATTATTAAAGTAAATATTTCATATACACATATTTTCCAGTTGTGATGCCTTCATAATATATGCATTGAATTAATGTATTTTGTATTATTGAATATTCTTGACAGGAGACTGATTTCACTGTATGTGCATATTTGAATTCTTTGAACTGCAGTATACTTTATTCCATTGCTTTTATTTTACACAACAAAACAAAATGTTTTGCCAACAGTTGGCCTATCCTACTTATTAAAACTTTTGTACAAAGTCTGGTACCAGCTGAGCTAAAACAGCAGCTGTCCACTGGAAATAATTACAGAAATGTTTTGCCCATTGGCCTGAAATCAAACATATGTCTGACTATAACAACTAAATTCTAACTTTCTTTATTGATGTGTTAATTACTGAGGAACGTTAATTAAGGTGTACACCTGGATTTGTATAACTGGTAAAACATCCTACTTTTCAGGAAGTCCATATTTTTATAATTTCAATATGTGAAATATTTACTATAATAAGAATGCATTTTCGTTTGATACCTTTTGACTTGCTTTACTTGAACATTTGACACAGATCATATACAAACAATGAGAGCTCATTTTCCCCATATCGAATTAGTGTTACAAGCAATTTAAACAGCAAACAACTCTCACTTTCAATGATACTGAATTTTATCTTCTTTGTATTTTTATTTAAGAGATTATTATAAGCTTCAATGCTTTGCATGTGTTTCTAGTGTAAATTTTCAAAAATAAGAAAATATGTTTGCATGCAAATGCGTTGGGTTGAATTTAGGACTTCATTAGCAGAATAGTCAAACAACAAACCCATTTCCAACGTGCCTTCCAAACAGCACATTTCACAGTACATCTAACTGTTACACTGCTGTAGGTAAGGCCTAGAGATTTATTCAAGGAATAAAATTGAAAGATATTAGAAATGTTGCTCAAGTATCCTTAGGATTGAAATCTAATACTAAAAGCAGTTTTTTTCTTTAAAAATATTAGTGTTTACATTCTACAAAACTATGGTGCTTCCATATAGCCACACAGTGTGTCTAGTGTATTACTCCATCAAAGTATTATAGACAGCTGAGTCAGGCAGAAATATAATAGTAGTCAAATGGAGCTAGACCTTCAAGGAAAGCAGAGCAGAAGACGAGAATACACTACAATTGCGGCTGGAGGCACATCTGTCGAAGGCCAAGCCTCAAGATAAAGGCTGAATAATTAGGCCTCTATGCCTGCCCAAAGTATAAGCAATCATGAAACTATACTATAGTTGATATCATCTAGCCAATAAAGACTAGATAGATATCAGTCACCCAGGTGGAAACCAAGACTTACAAATCGATCCTTTCCTATAAAGGGCCTTGTTCTTTCCATGTACACTTGATACACGACCTGCTCCTTCCTTGGATAAGTATTACCTAAAGATTTGTACTTGTAATCTTATTTGTTGACCATACTTTTGACCTGCGTTGTACCCACCTCATGATTGTGCTGAAACTTTCTCTGAATTTGGGGCTCTTTAGTAATTCATTGTTGGATTCCCTTCTGTCTCTTAGGGGCTATCTCAATAAATTTTTTCTACTCTCAGTCCCTCTTGTTCCTTAAAATTCATTCTTTGATTTTGGGGAATATGGATTTGCAATATCTGACATCTAGCCAATTAGGAGCTATGGTATTTCCCCCATGACAAAAGCAGAATGAATTTTTCAGTAGTCTGTAATGTTATCCTAATTGAAATAGAAATGAAAATAAACATTACCTTCTGTATAGTAATGATTCCTTCTTGTGTATCTTTGTCAACAGATATCTTGAAGATTCCCAATCCATCGCCGTCAACAATTTTGTATTCCATTTCAGCATTTGCTCCTATATCTGCATCAGCAGCTTTAATTCGAGCCACAACTGAGGCTACTGGTAATGATTCTGGGACGTTATATTGGTAAGACCCTGTAAAATTCAACATAAGAAATGAACAAAATTTTGTCCTAAAGCAAGCAGACAGACAGACAGACACGCATGCAGACAAGTATTGGGTTCTTTTGTATCAATTTAGCTTAGTTCATTTTTTTTAATTTTTCAACAGAGAATATACTAAGAATGTGGAAGAAGATAGCAAGGCAATATGAGATAAATGACAAGTTCCATGTAGCTATAAGAAATGTGATAGTTCTGACTCAACACTGATACTTGTGACACCAGAAACAGATGGCCTGAGGAAAAACAAGAGAATATTTGCTTTTCCTGTAGTTCTCTACTGGTGAAAATTATGCTGTCTTTAATAATAAAACTAAACTGTAATTAATAGATAACCACCAAATATAAGTAATTGAATTTAATTAACATAATAAACACAAATAGCAACAGACTAGCTCAGGCTTCTCTTGGACAATAAAGCCTAAATATTCTGACAACTTAATGTTGGCTTTTACTTAGTGCCTTTTTCAAAGAAATTTTCAGGGAACTGGAAAAGGAAGTGAATAAGATGATATTAGTCTTCTTTTAGCTCTTAAATTTGCCAAGTGAAAGAAGTTTGTAGATTTTACTTACAACCTAATTAGGACACAAGAGTACAGGAACAGAGGCAATATTATTTAAACAGAAATAACATCAGTAAGAGAAAGAAAATCTATAAAAAATTTTCCATGACTTTTGTAATAATTTATTTTCATTATTCTTTAAAATAAACTAAAACAAAGATAACAATACAAAAAAAAAAAAGCAATTTGATAGACAGGTGAAAATGGTCGGAAATGTCTCAGAATAGTTTGTTCTTTAAATACTTTTTTTCTAACCATTTACTTTGTCTGTGTCCTGCATCTTATTCTAAATTTTGGTATATTTGTTGCTTTTATGAGGAGAGAGGAAAAGATTCTCTTTGAGAGGACTATATAGAAAGGATATTGCTATTTGTAGAAAGGAAAACCGTATTCATATGAACATGAAGGAACTACTGAGTGTTGGTCTGAACTTGGTTGACTATTATCTAAAGATTGTGAGTGGCTATTGTTATTTTGAAACCTATTGCAATATATGCTTACCAGTTTTTTTAAACAACTTATTTAAAACATCTAGTCGAATGTTTAGTATAACTTTTAAAAATGCAAAGTTAGAATATTTATTAAACTGTAGAGACAATTTCAGCAAAAGTTAAAAAGGCAATGGCATATCATTATCTTTCCTCACTTTGGTGAGTAAAAGAACACTGAATAAGTTAGAAACTATCTTAGCAAAGCATGATAATTGAAGATACTAAAATTCTTGTATCAGTTCTTATCATCCTAAATTAAGCAAAAGGGAAACAATTGATTTTATTATGAACTCAAGATGTTAGTAAGAAATTTAATTCTCCATTTTTATTGGATAAGCATCATAGACACATTTTATAGACATCATAGCCTGTAAAATAATTGTTAAATTCTCTTTAGTATCCCAAAGAAATGCCACATGAACAAAAGATAAATAAATAAATGTTTAAAAAAACAACTGAAGAGAGACTGAAATGGAATATTATCTTCCGAACAGAACATTTCTTCCTTAAGAATATTTATTTTCTTGGAAAAGTCAAAAGGCACTTTGGTCAAAGATGTTGATATGAGGGTACTAAGTTCCAGTGCTTAACCTTGATTTTTTTTCAAATACTTCATGTTTACACAAGAAATGGGGTAGAATTATAAAAGTAAAAATACTCGGTATGCAGGAACTGGTTAATATATGAAATGAAAAAAAATTATATTTTGCTCCTAATATCTTCAAAAATTAAACAGTATATTTTCTTGTAAGGTAATTGTGTATTACTAATGTGTATTACTACAAGTTCATAATTTACAGACCAGAGATGAAGCGGGGTCTTAGATTAAGACTATCACATGAACACAATTAGCATTTATGTAGTATTCAAATATGAATTAAAGAAAATTGTATTATATTTAAAATAGAAATAATACAGATGTATGATGGCTGTGTTTGTCTTTGGTACCTTATTCCACAAACTGAGTTAAAATTACACCTGTGTAAAATAACTCTGGTTGAATTCAGTAACAAAACGATTTTTTTTTTTTTAGGTTTTTTGAGAAAGGGTCACTCTTTGTAGTTCAGGCTGGCCCTGAGCTCAGCCTCAAACTCACATCACAGCAATCCTCCTGCCTCTGCCTCCCAAGTGCTGGGATTACAGGCATGAGCCACCACGCCCGGCACTGTGGTATGTGGTACTGGTTGCTGCTGGCGTGAGTCTCCACGCCCCGTATGGTATGTGGTTACCGGGGATCAAACCCACGTCCTTGCGCTTTCAAGACAGGTGTGGGAACCACCGAGCTGAATCCCCGGCCCAAAATGATATTCTTGAAAAAATATCACATTCTTTGAAAAACAGCTTTTGAAACTTTTTTGTTTTGATTTTAGCAACAAGGAAAGTTCATTAACAAAAAGAATAGCTTACTTCGAGGAAAGCGAGGTGGGTTATCATTGACATCAGTTAGGGTCACAGTGACTGATGTAGTTCCTGACAGTCCGCCATTTTGACCAACCATATCCTTTGCCTGAATGACAAGTAAATACTGGTCTTTAGCCTCTCTATCCATGTTTGGGAGGGCAGTCTTGATGATTCCTGTAAGATTTCAAATCCCAGTAAAATGCATCGTGAATCACTCATTATAAATCAATGAACACCTAACAGCAATCCTTTCTTCGGTTGCAGCCTTTTGTTCGACTTAAATTTTGATGTGTATTAAAATTGTATACAGTACTACCACCAAACAGAGAAAGTAATGCAACATATTCTGCTTAATATTATGTGGAAATATTTTTCATGTTTCATGGAAATATAGTTAAAGAAATAACAACTTATTAATAAGTAAAAGTAAGCTCTACTCTAGTCTAATCACAATACGTGACTGTTTGGAATGAACTTACACTGTTTCATCTTTTCCCATTAATAACAATATATTATCAACTAGCAAGGTTCTAAGAGTTCAAAATAAATAAGTTTGTTCTTTAATTCTTATAGCTCTAATATGTAGCAAAATAAGAACTGATATCACTAACACTCATTGCTTGCAAGCAGAAACATTCTTTGAATAAGAGCTATAGAATTTAATTATCTCCACCTTTTTTTATTTTCTTATGTGCACATTTACTCATCTTTCCTATTAATCATCATTTTCTTGTTAATTTTTATTGATTATAAAGGTTGATGTTTTTATTTTGGCAGATTTTATGATATTTGAAACACTTCTTGTGTTACATTTTAAAAATAATTTTAACATTTGACCAATAACTGTATTTCATTTATATTAACAAATATTTATGTGGATTATTTTATCAAAATGTCTTATTTATTTCCATATGTCTCTTCTCTTGCCCTTTCAATATTATTAAATATCAGAGTTACCATCTTTGAAAATATACTGAAGAGAGAACATCTCAACAAGCCAGGAGACGAGTCACTGTAGACTCATTCCCTTCTGTTTTGGGTTAAAGGCATTACACTTGAAAAAATCAGTAGGATAGACATTTGGTACTTATTTATTTTTCACACATCTAATTGTCTCTTTATAAGAGATTCTACAAGTGATATTTTCCAAATTATCTGAAAGTTTGCAAGTTAATGCACATGATAATGCAAAAGGAATTTCCAAATGTTTCAACTATTAAACCTATTTTCAATAACAAAATAGTTGAGAAAAACAGATATTAAATAACTATAGTCAGAAATTATAGTTATATTAATTTTTCAAACATTTATATGCGTGTTAAAACTGTCCACATTTGAAAAGGAATTACCTTAAATTGAATTCTACTTTACTTTTCTATATTTTGCATATAAATAAATTTGTACAAACACAAACATCTCACTATTAGCACTATCTCTGAACTAGTGAAGTCTAGTATTGGATCTAGTCTAATTGGATCCCTTTAATCTCTGGGGTTTTCAGGAAAGACAAAAATCATGAAATAATAATCAATTATTATATTATTAAAATATTACTTAAATTTAATTAGTAAATTAAAATTTATAAGCAAAGATTTAAATAATTTATAAAGAGAAAAGAACATCTATCTACTAGGTCTTAATAAAACAAAATGGCTCAGATGATAGACATCTGAAAAAGATTTTCTATAGATATATCATCTCCCTCAGTAATTCAAAATTTTTCATTTTCTTTTAATTAATGTTTATAAAAACATTATGTACATAAAACAAGTTAGCTTGGTATTGTTTAATAGTTATCTCGTTTTTTGTCTAAGAAAACAATCTGGATGACACTGAGATATCTTGTCAAGTGCTGCTGATTTCTCTAAACTGTATTTGGTTACCTTGGAGGTGTCTTCAAATGTTGGATGTATACTGTGTAAGACAGATAGGTACACATCATCTTTAAAACTTATCACGATGACGAGAACCACTTTGGGACTGCATTCTGCATACCTGGGCTTTGAATTAGGTCCAGCTGTCCAAATGAATTCCAGAGACCCAGCTGGCAAGTCCTCCTGCTGGGAATTTCAACTCCAGAGGACAACATCAACATACTAGTACCAAGGTGAGTGAATTCATACTTCAAATAAAGGCTCAACTTCTTTCTCAGATTTCTCTGAGAAAAATTCTTCACAAGCAGTTGAGTTGAATATATCCATTAACTCTCAAACCATTTAGGTTCCCCCAATATGTTCATTACAAGCTTTATTGTCTGTACTTACTTCAAAAGTTGCACAAATACGCAATTAAAAATTAGTGATAGAAGTTTCTTCCTAGTTTTTCTACACAGTAATACAAGTCAGAAGATCAGGACCAGAGTAACCAAAAGCTATTTGGTGAGGCCACTGTAAAAACCAAACAGATAACCCTTAAGACATTACTAAGACCAACAGGAGACTCAGTGCACAATTATAAAGTGTTGAAGAATACAGAATTCTGTCCACTTGCTTTGCCTTCAACAGAAATATCAAATATCATGTCAGCTCCATTGATAACTACTTCACAGACGGTAGATTCGTTTCAATATGAAATTGTTAAAATGAAATGTCGATGCGATGTCGATGAGTTGAATATGTATATACTACATTAATTTTGTGGTAAAATGTTATTAGTTATTTAAAATAGCTCAAGGATACTTGTTATTAAATTTTGATTTATGTTCAATCAATGATTATTATATTATCTGACATTTACAAACATGGTGAATGTTCAGGAAAGAATCCCAATGCAGTATGTTGCAATTAAAGATACAGCTTCATATTTACATACTGTGCATCGGCTATTAAATTACAAATGGAACCATGCTCCCCTCTCCCTTATTCAGGCTGTAGCAATGGTCATGCTGCTAATGTGTTCAGAGAGCTAAATGTGACCTTCTTTTCTGAAGATAGCCTCTGTTTGATCTTTTACTAAGCATACTAAACTCAATTAATATAACTATATATATATAGTTTTACATATATATATACTTATATTTTGATAACCATTTGATTTTTTTAAATTTAAACAACACCTCATAGTGAATGGTTAATTGATAATAAAATGAAAGCATATTAGAGAATGAAATGGGCAAAATATTCATAAGTGTACACATATTTGAGATTGAACTGCATTTTGGGAAAATTAATGCAGTAGTTAATGTAAAAAAGAAAAAGAAAAACTATTGGACCTAATACCTTATGACTTATTTTTGTGCTACATATTCTCTTACATATTCATAAACTGACAGAAAATAATACAGACCGTATTTCGGCTGTATTCTTTCTTACAAATATAGAAATTGGAACATAATGAAATAGATCCTGGACAAAGCAGTTTCACCTTTAAGAATAATAAATATTCCAGAAGCTTTAAAATGTTTTCAAAAGAACTTAGAAAATGATATAAACATAAGCATTTAAGGTGTCCTTTCTAGTTCAAAAAATTCTCAAATGAAATAGATTATACACTGATATATTAATTATAAATGAATTTAATAAAATAGGTCATAAAATCAAATATTATTGACATTTATCAGCAGTCCTCACCAAATATGAAGAAAATGTGTATTCTTTGCTCTTTTAAAGAAGAAAGTTGCCATTTACCTTAAAAGAGATCACTATGAGAAAATACTTACTAAAAATAATTACAATTTTTTTGGATACATTTTTATTTTTCCATAAAAGGCAGAGTGAATAGCTTCTTATTCAGTTTGTATTTCTATATTTTGTATCCAAGCTTTGTATTACTTGGCTTGTTTATCTGCAAATATATTATTTCACAGAATAAAAAAAAATCAAGAAGTGCCATTAATGTCAAGATTAGAAGCTTCTGGAAGGCCAGAGGCTGCCACAGCTGGCAAGAAAAGAAAAGTCAGTGAGCAAGGACTCTTCTTGCCATCTGTGAGAGACTTCCTCAGAAAATTTTGACAGGAGTCAAAGCCCTTGTTAGAAATGGACCAAAGTACAGAATGGAACATGAATAAAAGGTCTTTGGAGTGTAACTTGTGATAATGACACTAGTCACAAAAAGCTATGCTAAGGCCAATATGTCTGCAACATTGAAGGAGGCACCATAAATTCACACTTCTTCTATCTGAGCATGAACTCTTAAATGACCAGTGATTTTAGGACTCAATCCATTTTTCAAACTGGCTTCATAGCTTGGAATCTGTTCAGTCAGACTTGGTTTCACTTCTGAGGCTATCTGGAAATCCATAATAATTTTGAAATATGGGTTCTTTTTTTCCTTTTGAATTGCAAATTATTTAATTTTTTGTTCCATATGCAATACAACCACAAATGAATCTATATGCTCTCAAGTTTAGAGAAAATGTACCTTACAATGATCTTGTGGACATTATATCCACGTTGTTTTTTGTAACTACACATATTCTGCTTTTGTTGAAGGAGAAATTAAGGCAGAAAATACAGTTGCCCTCTAGTCACATGGCCTATAAGTACTGCCACAGATACAATATATGCACTGAGATTTTAACTATGTCTTTTTGCAGCAGTTAAGCAAACTTATAAAAATGCACATACCCAGTGATTGCCTGGACCTATTTTTTACTAATCTTTATTTAGCACGTTTTCAACACTTTTTCCTGTCAAGAATTTTACTTTCATCTCCAAAACCCCTAGATTTGTGTGGAAAATACTGTTGCTTCTCACATAGATAAGAATCAGATTGACAGCCCATAAGGAAGACTAACTGACACTTGATTTACAGCTCTTTAAGCCCTGAAGGACTGAACATTTTCCATTTTTTGTCAAAAAAGTAACTATTTTCTTCTTCTAAGAAACTGTATTCTACATAAGATGATTTAGTTGCAAGGATAAAAATGTTCACCATGTCCACTGACTATAGGAAAGTAAGTCTCAATGCTCATAAAGATTACTATTTCACAAAACAAACCTTCTTCATCTCATATCATTTCTATCAGTAATAGACAATGGTAACATGATTTTTTTCATTTAGATCCTGAAATTAAAATTGGTTTTACTTATTAAAGCATTAACGGAATCCTATGATATATGATTACTCAGTTGATCAACTGTTGATCTTTTTCAAAAATAGAGTTCTAGGAAAATTCCATTATCTTACAGAAAAACAAAACACTGAAAACCAATCATTAGTAGCAACCAGTATTTAACTACTGGAATTAGTACATTTTATTTTGGGGCAAGCTACATAATACACAGTCATAATTGTGAGCAAATTTTGAGAAACCTCTCAATGTCATTCTCAAGTGAGCGAAGCAGGCATATAAGGGGAAGATGAGTGGCTTTAAGTTTCTGTAATCTATCATTAAATCAAACAAGAACACTTTCTACAGCACAGAATTCATATCATAAATCAAGTACATTCACTTACTCTTCCTCCATCAAATACTTGCCTAATCATAACGCTTCTTTTCTGTTAGACTTCACAATTAGTTTGTAACTGTATCATTGCATTGCTACAAAATATGTCATGAGTGAGATTGAATTTACTTCTGCCGATACACAGTGTAACTGTTGTTTCCAAAAGGCATTTAAAATATTTATTCCTATATTGATTAGAGAATGAATTCTTATGTCTTTGTATGAGATAAAGACAGAACTGGTTAAACAGAGAATTTTTGGTTTTCTATGGAGATAAATGGCACCACCCAATAATATTCACGTGTACTCATCTCCCCATTCACAGAGAAAGATGAATATATCAAATAATTATTTTTTTAAAAATCAATGTTTCACATTACAATTATAATTTAAATTATTTAAGTCTAAAGAAAACATAACAGATATGCTAAGCACATAAATACTTTATTCATTTACTTCTACAACTATAAAATTACTATACCAAGGCTAAGAAAATATTTAGTTTTTGACTTAGCAGATCATCTTCTCATTATTTTAATCAATATTCCTATAAAAATCAGCCTCCAGAAGGATAAATTGAAATAGTACTTATGCTACTGTGTGGCATAAATGTTTCCATTTGAAAAGGTTATTTTGTTTTATTATTTTTTTTTTGTTGTTTTGTTTTTGGAGGTACAAGGGATTGAATTTGAAGTTTTGTTCTTGTAAAGTAGGCATGGTACCAGTAAGCTAGTCCCCAGCTCCGAGACATTTCTATTTGAATTTATATTTTACCATGTACAATTCTCTATATGAAGGGATAAAAGAAAATAAGCATAAATAAAACTTAAAGGCAAATAATAAACTATAAAATCAGAAGATAACAAATGAAATGCTTTCAAACAGAAAATTGACTTGTATTAGAAATACAGAAAAATGTTTTAAAGTATTTGAAAATTGTTATTTTACTAAAACTGACACATGAAACAAATAATACAAATATACTATGTGTAATCAACTAAGTTTAGTAAAAGAAAGCTAACATTAATTCGAAACCAAGATACAAACGATAACTTTACAGAGTGACACATTTTAATTTTTACCTGTTTTGGGTTCCACGGAGAAGTATGGCTGTCCCTGCAGAATGCTGTAGACCACTCGAGCACTGTTGCCATATGTGGGATCATCAGCATCAGTCGCTGTCACCTGGACCACTGATGTCCCTAGGTGACAATCCAGAAAGCAGCACTTTGGCTGGATCCAAATCAAATACCACAGATTCACAGGCTGTTGCATGTTTTACATTTAGTTGTAGTTTTTACTTGCTTCTTGCCTGGCATATGAAAAACTGACCTTGTATTTTTTTAACTCACCTTCAGAGACAATAACTAATACAATCTGTGAAACATTTAAGGGATAGGAAAATATTTTCATACAAGTATAGCACTGATGAAGTGTGTTTGACTGGGAAAATGCTCAGAAGCAAATGGCACTGAGAGTTGAGAGATCTCATCCATCAAGTCAGGTAACGAGTTTTCAAAAGAAGTCTCTGTGAAGACTGATCACTGTCCAGAGAAAGCCTGAAATGTAAAACTACCTTGGACACCAAATCACGAGGCTCTCTCACCGATGTTAAAGAATGCCAGACAGAAGCTGAAATTTCATTAAATGAACAAAGAATACTTGGCCCCATTTAATCAGATATCATGAGCCTATTCTATTTCCTTGAAAAATTTCTGGATATTTTTAATTAACTGATTTAAAAACAAAATATTAAGTCAAAACTTCCCAGAGGAAAAAACGTATGACAATTTAAAAATTACTAGTTGTTTTTCTACATTGCATGTCATATTGTTTCTCCGTTTTATTATATATTCATTTCCAATAAAGAAAAAATCTATTCTCATCTGTTCTATTTCCATTTGATATATAATTTCCAAAACATCAGAAACACATGCTTGCTTAGCTCATGTATCTAAGCACGTACTGTGCAACACTTTATACAAACTGGTGTAAAAAGATACTTTTCTGTCAATACTCTAAGCTCTCCATTTATTTCTAATAATTTCCTGAATACAGTATCTTAAATCTAATATTTTCTTTACATGTATTTTACAAATATCGTTCCTTTCTAATTATCAGAAGTAGGGCATTAATGTTCATTTTGCTACTAACACATTCCATTTTCATGTTATTATTTACCTTACCAATTCCTTTTTTTAAAAATTCTAGTCCAAATAATGAAGTTATTGAAATTAAACAATTTTTAATTCTTAGTTTTTGTTTAAAGAATTTTTAAGTGATTGTGTACTGTGGATACTTGATAGAATCAAGATGGTGAATGTCTTAAAATCTTTTTTAAAAATTATATTTTAGGATTTTTAAAAATATAGAATATCATGTCATCAGCAAATTCTCAATGGTGAATATGATCATAATTTATATTAAAATATACCAATAAAATCAGTTAAAAAAGAATTAAATTTTGGGTACATTTAAATGTGGTGAAAGATTATATTTTAAGTTTTTTCCTATAATCCAACTTCTTTAGCTCAATAATTGATACTACAGTATTTATTTCTTACTTCATTTTCTTCCTGGTACAAGGGATTAAACTCAGGACCTTGTGCTTGCCTGGCAGGTGTGGTTCTACTGAGCAACATCCTCAGCCCATCCTACTTTATTTTAAAAAGAAAACAATAGATTTTTTTTAAAAAATAGGAAAATTAAACCAATAAATATTTTGTGCAATATTTTATTCTCTGAAATATTGATAATTTAATACAAATTTTATATAATACATTATAGTTATATATAATGCATATATACATGTGCAAACCTATACATATATTTGCAGACAAATGTAAATTTTTCATGCTTATCTCTGCTGTTCTAGTAAACAGTAAACTGTCCTAGGGCCTTTTTGAGTGTTTTTTAAAAAATGTAATTAGTTAACATTCAATTAAAAAGCTCTGAATATTAAGTACTAAAAAGCTAGTATACCATAGTGTTTAGTGGCTGTTTTAACTGTTTAATAAAAGTGAACACTTCATTGAATTGTGACTCACTGTGAATCCACAAGTATGTGTTACATTGATGTCCACTGTTCTCAGTTTGGAGTTTTAAAGTAACTCAGTGGTTTAAACTGGTGCCAATTAAATCTGAAAGATTTATAATATCATTTTGCAAAAATTTTAACTTATGACTCAATCAAGTAAATTAAGCTGAAGTGGGTGCACAATCACCAGGCTGTGTGACATCAAAGTAATATCATCGTAAATCAAAGCTATAGCATTATTTACCCTGTGAAACGAGAAGTTCACATGTACCTCAACTGCATAGCTGCCTTCTGTGAAAGATAGGAAAACTTTACTATGGAATGAAGCACCTCAAAATGCCCCTGAATGCGAGAACAAGGAAGCTAATTCCAGCAGCTCAGATCAACCTGGCAAACACCACTTTCACTCAACGCTCCTTCTCTTTCTTTCCTTTGATCTCTAAAACAGCATTGTTCCCACTGCCACTGTCATTGTTAAACAACAGGGTCTAGGGCGACTTTGAGAAAGTATGACTAGGTTTGTTTGGTTGGAGAAATGCTGACGCATTTGCTAATGTGAAGTCCTGCCAGTGTGGCTCAGGATTTATCGTGACCACAGATGGGTCCTTCTGTGTCACTCTCTCCGTATTGCTTTAGCATCTTCAGCCACTGGGCCTCAAAAATATTACCCTCTCCCATCTGACAGGAGGTGAAGTCTAAGGTCACCTGATTATAAACCTCAAAAGAGTACTCATAGGGTGTATGTTTGTAATTTCATTTGCCATTTTAATTTTGTTACATATATGCATAAATTGATCTTTACTTAAAACAGAGCAAATTAGATTGACAAAATTACCTGTATGTTATAATACAAGTTTACTATACAAGTTAATATAACAGTTTAAATGTACTTCCTCCTTCAATACTTAAAACAACAAATAAATCCATAAATCAGCTGGCCACTATTCCAGTCCCATATTTTATGATTTTTAAAAGATTTTCAACTTAAATTATGTACTAGCTGAAAGTATTCCAGAACTGAGTACATGGAATTTAAACCAGAATTTTTATTATTTGATAGAAAGTACATTTTAGAGCTGATTTATTTGTCATTTTTAGCAACAGGAAAATGTTAAAGGCTATTAAGTAAAAGTGTCTTCCTTATTATATATCTCCAACTAAATATTGCTTTACCAGTATTAAAAACTCACAGTTCAGTTTGCAGTTGGAGAAATTACAGAAAGATCAGTGGCAGCATGTGCTGGATATTTATGGGTTCAAATACTCTCACTAGGGACAGCGCAGCCAACTTGGATGTGGGCTGGGCTGGCCAATGACATGTTCTTTATGCATGGATCACAGGGTGATGCTTAGATCAGTGAATCGTTATGGAGTCATCATGGAAAGAAATCTAAAAATCATCACCAGGTTGTATGGAGGACTTTATTTTTTAACTGCTGAAGCCTGATTGTAACCATATATTTAGCATAAATAAATACTAAACAGGGAAGAAAAGATTAGACTTTAGGCCCTTCTTAAAGATATAGGCATAACTATGTAACAGAAAAGATACAAGCGCAAAAAATCTTTTCCTAATTTTGTATTGAAATAAAATGATGTACTGAATGAATACGTTATGACTAACATATTTCAAAACTTTCCTTCGAGCTGACAGCGGCCTGCCTAGAAGAATGTGCTTTTCCCTCACTACTTGTTGACATTTTACTTGGAAATAGGAGCCAGTGAAAGAAAATCTTGTACTTACTGCAAAGGGAGCACGCTGCATACTTACCCACAGGAGACATTTCAGGAACCCCCGCTGTGTACGGGCCATCCAAAAATTTGGGTTCGTTGTCATTGATATCTTGAATTTTGATGACAAATTCTGACTCTGGCTCCACGGGTTTGTTGGTGAGTCTGTCCAGGGCTTGAGCTCGGAGAGTGTAATAGGCCTGTTCCTCGCGATCCAGTCTTTTGGTAGCATGAATGTCCCCCGTGTTCTCATCAATAATGAAAATGGAACTGGCCCCTTCGCCTGACAAGATGTATTTGATGGAACCATCTCCTTTATCAACATCAGAATGAAGCTGGTGAAAAATTTATGCGAGATGAGATTAACTTACAAGAGAGGCAGCAATATGAAGATATATAAAAGTAATTCTTATGTCAGGCCTTGGGATGGGACATTGAATTTTATTGTTTTGGCAAAGATAAACTGAATGATTATCAAAAGAAAGACAATTAGAATGCGGCATTACATTTAAGAGCAAAACTTCATTTCTTCCAGTAAACAGACCCATGTTCAGTGGTATGTATGGTACATCAGTCCCCAAATCAGGAGCTTGTAACATGATCTTTGATGTGGGCTGTGCTGATTTAAGTCAACTCTTCATCAAACACAGCAGATGTTCCGAATATATGTAAAATCTGTTTATTTGACTTTTTCCAAACAAATAATTTTGAATATTTCTATAGAGTATTTATAGATTAGCTATAGAATATTTGTAGATTTAGTTATTGTACTATTTAACATGTTCAGTAATCCCCACATTCTTATGGGCACTTTCATAATGATCCTTATCATCCTACTCTCATCTCCTCAAACTCTTTGCCATGATTAACCAATATGGATAAAAACCCAGTTACTAAATCTATCTCCAAATCCTGCTCTGTATTTTAAAATTTGAAGCTGAAAAAAATTAGTCTGCTCTCTAAAGTAAGAATTTTAAATCAATACGTGCATAGGAGTTCAATGAAAACCTTTCTTGAAATATCAAGAAGTGCATTAGATTTGCATGATTAACCCTAGCATCAGCAGCAGGAACAGCACCTACCGATTTGCATTTCATATCTGGAACTGTCCCCGCTGTATGTCAGAGTATTATGTTGAACAGAGGCACCGTAGGAAACTCAAAAATAATTACACATTTTCCTGAACTTCGTAACCTGAGAAACAACCTACTCAATCTGTCATTTCAATAGTCTTTCATCTTTAACTGCCACCATTCTGGACTTTGGTTAATATGAATGTAAAAACCCAATTTACCAAATAACAAGGCTTTCTGCTGCCCTCCAGAACTACATTTGCATTTCTCAAAAGATAAAGCCTTAAAAATATAAAATGTGGTAAAACACTTAGGAGCGTATGTGCTCAGGACATTCACAGCCTTTGCTGTAACTGTGGAGACTCAGCTTCTTGCACTGTGTATTTCTAAGTGATTATCCCCTGCTCTCTAATAGCTGTGTTCATACTCTGCTTCATGGAACTTAAACAACTGATTCATTCTTTGTAGTAGTTAGGACTAAATAATATAAGTAAAAGACTCTCTGGCACCAGTAATACTACAAACGTGCTATTATTAATACAAATAATACTAAATAATAAAAGAAAAAGACTCTCTGGCACCATTATGATTTAATTTTTTTCAGTGTGGAATCATCTCACAGATCACTGTGCCATGCAGTTTCCACACAAATGAGGAAGACGCAATCTTAAAGCACGGTGAATTACTTAATTTTTTCAAGCCATTCTCAGGAATATACATATACATGAACACACATACTATATATATTTAAAAAGGGAGAATTATGAGAATTAGTTTGAATTATTAAAAACTATAAAACACTATTCGTAATATCCTCTTTAGACTATCTCATAAATATTCAAAACTTTCCCTATTAATCCTCTTGTGAGTGAAAACACTGATGTAGATAAATGCTAAATCCCCCACTGGCTCTGTGGCAGACCTGGACTGTGAAAACTACCTGTTGCTGTGATATCTGAGTCCCTGTCCCAACAGGAGGACATATCTCAGGGGTGTATTGTGCTGCCCTGTGTGGTAGGGGTGCCAGGAGTTTGTGCATTGTTTGTATCACCTTAAAGATGATCCACATTTGAGTTCTTTCCATTGGTGCATTTCACCACATCTCAAGAGAGAATTTTCTTGCAACACAACAATAAACTGTACTAAACTAAGTACAATCTTTAAGGCCCAAGACAAATGTGGAAAGGAAATGAAAATAAGTTTTTCTTTAAACTGCAACTGACATGTTGCTCACCTCACTTTTCAATCCTAATCCTGACCTAACCTACACTTCCTGGTGGCAGCATCTGTGGGACCTGTCCTCAGGCTCCTGGTGACGATGGTAGGAGAGTTTGGTGAACTGAGCAGAAAGTCATAAGAAGCAGCAGCAGCCATACAGGTTAGACCTTTACCTGAAGGCTTTCCACCTCTCCTAGTCATATATTAAACTCCCACTTCGAGAACCAGCCCTTGTGATTTACTGAAGTCCCTGCTGTCAACTGACCACTGTTTTCATGACATGGTGATATCTGAACTAGTTCAGATACAGAGAAAGAATAAATTTCTTCTCAATCTAAAGCACTCATCAAATCCAGTCTCCAGACTTCCACATGAGCTCTGAGGTTGCAGTTCTACATCATGGTGCTGTTTGTTTTCTTTCCTGACAGAATAAGAATTTAGAGGTAAAAGGTTCATATAATTTTTTTCCCTAGTCATTCAGGGACAGCACTGTTTTTCTTCCACCACTGGCCTCCACAAATAGCACAGACACATACAAGACCCTTTGTAAAGTACCCTGAATTATTCCATCCTCCTCCTTCTGACAATTTTCTCCCAGCTGGTACCATCACCAAGCTTGTAATTACTGCCAAATTTTGCAAACAGAAGATCGCCTGGAATTTGAACTCCGTGTCTGTGGAAGGTTAGTGGAAGCAGCATCGGTAGTTAAAAGTGACGCCCTCCTTTGAAACACTGAGGTGGTCCATCAGGATCCAACTCCTGCAGACCTTTAATCTGAGATCAGGCTCATTATAACAATTTCCATAGGGAGAGTGAGACCCAGGTTGTTAGTGAAAAACACCTTTCTCTTCACATGATAAAGAAGGCTCTAGCACAGAAGAAAGACGTCTGAAGTGTACAAATAACAAGTCTTAAAGTTGATACACGTGCCACTATAGTCAGACACATACATGCAAATCTTTGGAAGGCACTAAGAGATAAAAAGCAGTGCCGATAAGCATGATTTTTTATAGTGAAAAATGGGGGCCCGTCACAAAACAGTCTATAGTTTCCCTCCATGGTACATAATGAGAAACTAGATGAAAACCACAACAGAAACAAGCTTTTGCACTCTGTTTTAGGCAGAGGAGAGCTCACGGTGTGTCTAGTTCACTTGCAAATATTCTTGTAAAGATCATTCTGAAATCAGCTTAAATAATAGCCAACAAATGAAATAACTCAGTTCATTAACCATCACATAAAACTCATAATTCCTAATTATTTTTAAAATTTTGTTATTACTTCACAATAAATATTTATATTACATTATAAAACCTGTTTCTAAGTAAGAAGAACAAGTGAGGGGCATCAATTTCTTATATGAATCCTGTCTTTGATGTTAGCATTGTGTATAGTAAAATATAAGAAATATCACAGTGGGCTGAACTCATTAGATTTACAGAGGCCCAGAAAACACAGGGCCACTTACTCGTACTCTAAAATGTATTTCTTCATAATCCTTTACGGCTTTATCAGCCTAAGTTTAACAGAGCACTCTGCCTCTGTTTCTCAGCATATCTAGCCTTCTGGGTTTTGTTGTTGCTGTTGTTGTTGTTTTTTCCATTGTCTCTGAACTGTCTCCTAGTTTAAAATCATAAAATCTTTCACTTGGATTATTACAAAAGTTCTCAAGCACTGCCCCACTTTTAATAATTGATATCACAAGGTTCTCATCCTACTTGTCGTAAAATACTTTCATGAAAAATACAGCAAATTCTATCATACCCTTCATCAGATGCTTTGTGAGTGCTGAGTATCTTTATTGATGAAATAAAAAACGCGACAGCATCTCATATCAACACAGTGCTTGATCCTGATGATGTCAGAGGCAGATCAGCACATGACCCTGCCATGGCACTACCCAGGTGTTAGGCCACAAAGCTGACTACTTCAAGGAGCATCTGTTCAAGTGCTCATGATCACCGGACATGGAAGCATAAGCCTACAACCCTAGAATGTGTGAGACTGAGGCAGAGAAATTGCCCCAAGATGCAGACAGACTCAGGTCACACAATGAGTGTGTGAACTGCATAGTGAGGTGCCATCGCAAAAACTCAAACAAAATAAGATCCTTATGCTTTTCTAGAATTATAGCAAAAGCATAATTTCACAAAGATACCTACTCTTTATAGTTCATTCCAAGTAAATGGAACATTTAACCACTGGGCCTCATTGCTTGGTGTTTTCAGAATACTTCCTCTGTTAACTACTTCCCATGATCTCTGAACAGAGCATGGGACTCAACGTGGCTGTGTACTTACTGTCTCAATGTGTCCCCTCCCACCACATTTCACAGTGCATTCTTTGCTCTAGCTCCATCAGACAACTCCCCATGGTCTGAGTACAACATGCCCATTCTGTTCACCACCTCCTTTGTTCTGCCCACTAACTGAATTCCAATTCAGCTTTATGCAACTTCCTTTTTTGCTGAAACTTCACAATCCTCCATTTTCTTCATATGTTTTCAGAGCTCCTATTAAATAATTCATTTAATTATGTTTAAATGGAACACCTATTTTAGTTGTTTTCGTATCAAATTCCTTCTCTAACTTATAAACTCTTCCAAGAACCTGGTTCTTTTAATCATCATATTCTACATTCCCAATAAACAACTGATTGTCATTAAATGTGAATTTATAATCCACTTTGTAGAACCGTGGTACTTATTTTATGCCAACTTCTATCTTCTTAAATTTTAATAACACCAGGGAAAACAAAGCAAAGCAAAACAAAACAATTATAAAACATGCTCCATCTCTGCATTTTTCTCCCTAGTTCTCTCAACCATGTTGATGAAGTCGAGATGGCCCGCGTTGTACAAGGTTTGTTCATGATAACATGTGGCAAGTTATGCCATATTTTAATTTGTACACGTTTGAATTCCTGGAAGACAGAACTCTCAGAAAGGCAGATACACTTTCTTAGTCCTGTTTGTTATCACTCTTTAACAGTAAGGTTCAGGCACACACTCACAAAAACACGCACACACAGACACACACACACAAACACAATGGAACACAAAGATGTTTAAATGACTCTGGTATGTCCTTGGGAGCCAGTATCCACCTTCTTTTCATTCATTTATTGTGTTTACTATTTACTTTGAAACTGAAGATTGTAAAACCCAAATTAAAAATACAGCAATGCCCCGCGGTTCTCATTTTCTTACATGTCTTAAGCCAGAAATGAACTTATGTTACCTAGATCTTGTCTGCCGTGATTAATTTATATGTTTACAGTAACGTCACAAATGAGAACTATTCATCTACTTACCACATAGAAGTAAAAGCAAATCAACTCAAAACACTGATGTACTTTTCTTCTTTCTCTGTCCCTCTTTAAATGTGTATTATTTGTTATTACTGATGATCTCATCTTACTTTCCATGCTCTTAGCCATAGATAGAGGTAAAGACATGCACACTTGTGCTTCACTGACAACTTCAGCCAACACTCAGGATATACAGTGGGAAGCGAGTCACAAAGTAAATTACTATTATACCAGTATTGTACTTCTTAACATTTGTGCCTTGGGAAACATATTAAATTTTCATGGCACAAAAAAGAAATCTAGACCTAAGATGAAAAACAAATGATATATACTGTGCAAACTTTGACTATAAGACAACAAAACTAAATCAATCTACAACCTCTGTTGTACTTACTGACCTATGCATAATGAATTGCACAATAATTGTTTTGTTTTCTTTTCTTTTCAATGAGCACCGCAATAAGACCAAATGCAAAATGCAAAATAGTATAAATACAAACTTAAACTGCTGTTACTGTTTTGTATAAATGTATAGTAGTAGTAACACTGCAAAACATAGTGTTTTGAACAGAAAATTGGTCAGTCTGAGAGTTCAGTGTTAAATATTAGCCAGGACATCTAAAATGAATGCTATACCACTGATTTAATTATTTTGATTCTTAAATTGGCACTTTAAAAAGTGTATTCCACAGATTTAGAAACCAGATATTACTTTTATTAAACTTTTACAAGGTCATAAGCATATACAGAGAGGATGAATTTAAACAAGACTTGGCAGAAATGAAATTTTAAATATACACAATCCATACACATTTTATTTTCTCATTGAGCCTTTTAATGCATAATTTCCACATGTCACTAGAGACCTTGTAGTTACCAAGATGCTGAGGAAATACTGCAGATGAAAACAAGTGTACGACTTATTTCTTTCTGGGTGAAGTATTCCTAATGTATAATTATCATTATGGTCCAAGATGATAGAACACAATTTACTCATGAAGTATAATTAATGGAGATGTGTAGTCTCAGAAGTTTAGATATTAATTATTATACATAGCAATAAAGAGAGAAGATATAATTTAGAAAGTCCATAGGCAATTTTTAAATTGCCTAGAAACTCTTATTTTCTAACCAAGTATAAATAAAATGGGCTACTTGATTATTTTCATGCTTAGAAATAGTTCATAGCACTTCAGTTCCCACAAATGTTCAAACTGCACTCTCCACTCATTTGCTTAGTAGCAGAATGATACAATTCTGAGGTCAAGGTAAAGGATCCATAAATGTAGCTAATGGATTTTCATCCTGCTCCTAATCAAGCTCTCTTGATTCCTCCTATATCCCAGCCTGACTATCAGTTATGAACCCATATCCATAAATATACCCCTCAGCCTAAGTGTTAAAGTGAAGACAAACTGAAATAATGCCTTTGGAACTCCTTTTGTAAAGTGAAACTTTCAATCCATATTTATAAGCTTACATATGGTGTTGCCATAGAAGTTTCTGTCTTTCTTACAGAAGAACTTGCTTTTCTTTGAAAGGCTGCACATCTGTGCCTGTGGCATGGTTTCTCAGAGCTTCATCCAGGAAACAAGAGACTCCAACTCAAGAAAGCATTCTTCTGCCTGTCTCCCCTAAGACAACTCTACACCACAAATCTCGCTTGATCTTTGACTCCTGTCTCAAGGCCACATAAAAAGCTCTCACCTCACTTGAGAATTCTGTATAGATTCAAATTTTTAATGATTAAAATTGCTGCGCTGAGGTCTAATCCCTGCCAGGCCTTGTGGTGAGTTCTTCATCTCAGCTTCTAGTCCTCATATGACAACTGGATCAATTACTTAAAAATTCCAAGAAATGTGCCAGAAGCAGGTAAAGGAAATTCCCTGCATTAACTAAGCTTTTTTTCTCAAAAGCTTAACTGTTACATTTTAAATAGAGCTGGTTGATCAAAACACACTGATAACCTAGTTACTTGGCCTGAGTGAAAATGTTAGTCAAAGACCTTGTCCATTCGTCCAGGGTAAGATACATATTGAAATTGAAAGAAATAACTTAGCTACTCTTCACAGCAATTTCACAAAATAAAGTGTGCCAAACTTGACATAATAATGAAAACAACAGAAATTCTTTTTCTTTAATCTTACAAAATAATTAAGAGAACAAAACAGAGTGTTCTGTGTGGACAGAAACAAGAGAAGCATGCAAAAAAAAAAAAAATCATACAGCCACAACAAAAATTTGGCTTCTTCTCACAGATGGAGAAGCTCTGAACCTATGGATAAAGCCTTACTAGAAAGTTCTCTGTGAACACCTTTAGGTAGTAAGTTTCTAACACTCTTTACTCATTCTAACTTGAAGGAAGACTACAAAATGCATCAAGACTTCACAGCGCAGGCAAAGAGCCATTTCAAGAGATCATATGTAGTTCTGGCAGTTAATTTTTATCTGGAATTTTAGGGGAGGCATGCATATACATGTCACAGAAAGCAGAAGCAGAACGTGCTGGAAAGATAGTATCTGAACTTTTTTGTGCTGAATTGCCTTGCGGTTTCGCGAAAAACAATAATCAATGCAATAAAAATAGAATTTCAAAGTGTGTATGTGGGAAAGAAATTTCAACACTTACATAATCCAAAGAGATAATTCTACAGGATGTGTTTTCAGTTCCAGTAAAAGGGTGATGCAAATATCTGGTTAATATTCAAATCAGAATATTTATTAAAGTAAAAGACACATAGCTACTAGTCCTCAAAAATATCCCCTGCCTCCACACCAAACATATTTATTGCATTGTTTTTACAATGTCTCTTTAGTAGATATTACTTAATAAAATCCACTTGAAAGCTGTCTTAGTAAGTCTACGAGAAAATACAGTTTTTCTTATGTCTTATGTTGCCTCTGAGTAATGCTGTGAACCATGCTGTGCTAACTCCACATTTTCAGATAAAGTCAGGTCCTGGTTTACATAGATAATAACTCTAACAACTCCAAAAAGGCAAGTTGGGATTCAGTGACGTGGCACCAATATTTCCAGATATAATTTTCATATCTTTTTACATTTTCTCCATTTTGTCATTTTATTGAGTTTATTGGTACATTTTTATATATATTATGATCACATTCAACATTGAGAATCTGTACCTCTAAATATTTTGATTCTCATATTTTCCTATTTCCCTGCCCTCCCCATCACATAATACACTCCTGTATACATAAGCTCCATCCCCCACCCCCTTTTTTAGCCTTCAAAAGTTTTCTTCTATTTTTGTTGCCACTTTCTGAAGGACTTCTAGAAGCTCTCTTTCAAGATTGTCTTCATAAGCCTAATCAAAAATACAGTGTCTCTTTCAAGACTGTCTTCACAAGGCATAATCAAAAATACAGTGAATGATAGTGCCAAGAGTCCACCAATGAAAAGTAAATTTCGTGAAAATACTACAGTGTGTCCTCACTCACATTATTTACTGGATTTGTCACCATACAACCTTTGACTTTTCCTCAAGGCCAAAATCATCATTAAACATAGCTTCTCAATTGATTCAGGATATCAAGATAGCCACAAGAGCCCCACTAAAGACATTAATGACAGAGGACTTCCAAACATTTTTTTCAGAAAATCGCACCAATGATGGAATAATTGTGTTTAAAATGAAGGAAAATATTTTGAGACATTAACGGTAATAATTAATTTTACTACAATACATTTTTAAAAATGTAAACATGCACCATATTTTCTGATCATACCTCATATAAAAGCAGTTTGGGTCCCATGTTACCAAATGCTTGCCAGATTGTATACAAATTCATTAACAAGGAGAATTTGAGATATGACAGCCTAAAGTAAGGGGCCAGGCCCATTATTAACTCCTAACAAAATCTGGACAGAAATTTTCTGAAGATCCTTCTGTATTGCAGACAGAGATCTCCGAGGGAAAAGTCACATCTAGGCTGTCCTGTAAAACTAAACTGCTCAGTACTCCCCGCAAATGGGCATTTACTCTAGAAACACACAGTAACATCGCAGGTCAATTCCCATCTCTGAGTCTGTTATTGAACCAGCAATGCACATGCACCGGCTCACTCAGCAAGGGATGAATGGCAGAGGGGCTCCTGCACCTCTGCGCATGCGTGTGTTGTCGGCGGTCCCTGAAAGCCAAACTGTGGAAAACAACATTTCTGCAACTTTCTGAGAGAGAACAATCAAAAAAGAAGCAGCAGCTGAAGCAGATGCTGCCGGAGGGCAAATTCCATGGAGCTCATCATCCCAGACAAATTATTCCTTATTTCTCTCACTGGACAAGAGATATTCATACTTTCTTCTACTTGCTTTGAAATGTTTTGTCATAGAGAAACCTCACAGTGTGAATAAGCCAACCATGAGAGGTTTTCATTTAGAAAGACAAAGAAGCAAAATGGTCCCAGCTGAGGAAACCCAGGGACTAGATGTGCATGCACCCTTTTCATTCTTTCCCCTCTAGGATGAGTGTCCAAGTGGCACGTTGGTAGGATGCTTAGAGAGCACAGAATACAGCGAGCAACAATCAGGGTATCCCTCCCTGCGTGTGATATTTTATTTTCTGTAAAAGCTCTCTATGTCAAAATATTGTACACTCCAGCTAATAAGCACTCGTCCAAAGGAAGAAAAAAAATGTTTTTGCATTGTTCTGAAAATACAATTTTGAAAGAGGAGAGATATGTTTGTCAACTAAATATGTATAAGAAAAGACAAACGTCTGCAGAATTTTGGCAATAATTTGCTAAAAAGTCCAGACTTTTCAAGTCACGTCTCAAAAACTTCTCTGATATAATTTTAATAAACACAAAGCCTTCTTAAATAAAAATAAGCTAGGCTTCCATGTTAGGACCCTTTTGGCTTTGAAATTCTCTCCTCTTAAACACAGAGTATATCAGGATTAACAGAAGTATATCCAGCTCAGGGATCCTAGGAGGACAAAAGACATACTTTCTTCTCAAAGCAAAACTTCATGGACTAACAAATAAAAACAAAGTCTCTCCAGAGCCCTCAAAGCCCTCCTTTTGTGCAATTATACTGCCCTCAGTTTCTTGCCTTTCTACACATTAACAATTTTGATCACAGTGCTTAGTGCTTGGAAGTTAACATTTTTCATAAGCCAGTGTACTAAACACAGTAAAGCAAGAGGGAAAAAAAAGGGAGGGATATAGTAGGATAGAAGAAAAAGACAATACCCACCACAAAAATAGTCAATAATTTGACACGCACGTGGGGTATCTTCAAAACGCTGTTTTCTGCAGTATCTGGGGAGATATGATTGCTTTTTCAGGGACGAAAGGGCTGTTGCTCTGTCTTTCTTTGCAAGTTTTTCTGATTTTAACAGAACCAGACTAGTATCACCTAGAGAGAGGTGATGACTTCTCAGAGTGAAGGAGACAAAGAATAACAGAGAATTGTTAACACTTAAAAACTACATTTAGCTTTTAAACTCATGACTTTCTTACTGATAAAATGGAATGGACTCTGTTTATTTTTCTATTTATTTCTTAACAGTCTACTTTATGCTAAGATACTTCACTTCTTCTTTCTATTTGAGTAGCAACTACTAGAGCTGTATTCTGCTGTCCAACAGGAATACAAGATGAATAAATAAAGCTTTTTAGCAACGTGGCTGCAATTACTACAGAAAGTCACAATTGCTTTGAAACTAATTCATGTCTCTATTATTTACCACAACACAGAACAGGAGGGCAGGGACCAGGGCTCAAGTGTCTTGATGTTATCTTGTGTTCGACAAGGTGAGGTTACCAGTACAGAGACAAAGGTGAACCGTAGTTATAGATACAATCAAAGAAGATGCAGTCAGCACCTAAAGGATACTGCAGTTTTCTGGGACTGGATAAGACCATGGTGACAGAAGAAATCAAGATGTGTGAGTATTGTTTTAATTTAGAATAGGTTCTAAAATTATTATATAGAGTTTTTGTACTTAGTCAAGTGTAGGTAAATGAGAAACTGAATACATTCAATCTCCTTTATTCTCAGATAATTCCAAAGATGCATTTTGTAGGATTTCTTCTGTTCTTTTAAAATGTGTGCTCAGCAATGGCTAAGAAAGAAAGGTATTACAGCATTTAATTTGGGGCACTTGGAGCCGAGGATCTGTGTTTGCTTTTGTACACCACTTTGCAATTTGGTTTAGAGAATTCAACAGGAGAAATTAGCTTCTGATCTACAAATCTATGTCAAGAATCTCCACAAAATATCCCTAAAGGGTATGTCAATATCATATGCTACCTGAACATAAAGTTTCAGGACAAGTGCACATATTCGAAAGGGCATGTTATGAAGTGTACTTACTTATAAATTATCTGATATCTTTGAACACAAATATAATTAGGATCACTTACAAATGTAACCACTAAGAAAATCCATTTACATTCTTTCTCTGTGATTCACAATGTCACATATTTTCTCTGCATTTCATTGCATCACATTATTTCCATGAATTATTCCACTTCAGTTTCAACTACCCAAAACTCCTTGTAGCTGTTCCAAAATGACAGTGATTCTTTTCTAGAGATATGCCACTGAGGAAATTCTGTTCACTACCCATGATTTTCCTATTCAGTTTAAAACACAGAAACTTTCCTGGAGGGTAGGACACTTTCATTCCTGTAAATGTTGGCTGCATTAACTAAAACATCCTTTACTCTGGAAACAGATAACTGAATTACTGTTTTTTTAATTTAGGTCAGATGATTTAAAAAACAGTCTATATGTGCATGGGAACTTATATATAAAATATGAACATTAGTAATCATTGTATCTGGCTAATCTTGAATTGCAACACTATGAGAAGAGAATATTTTAACATTTCATTCCACTTTTAAGAATGTAGTTCCTCCATTCATTTTTTAAACCTTATCCTCTTTCCTTTAGATGTATAATCTCAGCTTTCAGGTAATCTGCTTCACATACTGTCATATGTTTTTTTTATTCAAATAATTGATAAAACAGCCAATAATTATCGAGCTTAATTATGTGTTATGCCCTGTAGTGAAATGGCCTTGACTTCTTCCAGCAAACATCTGTGGTAGGCATTCTGGTGCTAATTGAATACATGAGGAAATAATGATCTAAGCAGATTAGTGCTGTTGGCCAAATTCACACAATAATTTCTCAGGATTGAGTCTAGAAACTTACAACAAGAAAGCCTGTATTCTTAACTGCTATTGTACCTTGATTCTGCCGATTCCCCTTTTTACCCTGCCTCTCTGAAAACAAATTATATGAACAAGCTTAGATGTTTGTTCTTCCATGTGAAAAATATTCAAACATTAGAAAGGCAAAACATAAACAGAGCTACAAAAGTTTCAGATTTGTTTTTCTAGTCCCTCCCTGTGAAGATATTCAACCACAATTAGTTGTCAATTCTAGCTTTTCCCATCTCTAGTCACCCACTCCATCTATCTCAACCACACACAGTCCTACCCAGAATCAGCATGTCTTTGTTTATAACCCAGACTCATGCACAGCAATATACATTTTACCTAAAAGCCTGTGCAGATATTTAGCTAGTTTTCCGCTACGTAACATCTCTTACACATAGTATTATATAGTTTGAATGTACATCTTAGTACAACGAAATAACCTTATTCCCTTCCATTTCAGAATCATAGGTATCTCCTAACAACTGTCCACATTAAAAATCAGTTTATTATACAATATGCTCAATGGTAGACGCACTGGCAACAATGTGCACAATAACCTTATACATCATAGTGAAAAGAAAAAAGTGGTGCTAGGACTTCAAAACATCTTTGACAAACAAGCAGACATCAATAGTGTCTGACGGCAAAGTGTAATAAAAAAGTAAAATAAAGTTCATAGCACGTACCACATTTTGGTTTTTATCTACTATTTCCTACCATTATTTTTTTTTCCTAGTCTCTTTGCCCTGGGAATTCAAAAAAGCTAAACACATTGCCCAGAAGTTTCAATAAAATTAGATCCATCACATTCCACACCATAATTATGCATATGTTATATTTATTCTAAAATGAATATCAGCAAATAAACACAAGTGTCAGGAACACGTGAAGCAATAGCTGTTATACGTTGCTCAAAGAAACAGTGTATCAATTGGTTCTACAAACACTAGCATTTCATTTAGTGCTGTGACTTCATCAATTTTCCTTAGGACTTATTTTTAGATCACTTTATTCTTTTCTACAAAAATCAAGTCTCTTTTGCAGTCACACAAAATGACAAGGCACACTGGTGAGTGGTACAGTGTGATGAGACCTTGTAAGCAGTTTGTTACCACTGTTCACAAAATCCTAACAAATTCTTGACCTCCAGTCTATACACTCAATGGCAATCAGACTGTTTTTCAGGCTTTTAATGTGGTGATAGATATTATTTTTTGGTAATAAACTAAAATATGTGTATTCATGTCTCCATATATATTTATATATTTAGAATGTATACATATATATGTATATATATACATATGTATATATATATATACATATGTATATATATATACATATATAATAAGTGTTTCCTAAACTTTGTGGGATGTACAGATGAGACATCCATACACTCCACACAAATGTTCACCTTATAAAAGTGATCACTAAGTCTTTTAGGACATAAAAAGGAGAGAAAAGAGAAAGAGAGGGAAAAAAAAAACCCACTATCTGGATGCTCTATGGAGCAAGGGGTAAAGCAAAGAAAAACTCTCCAAAGCAAGGTATCAGGTATCGGAGGTGGAATAACCAAGGATAAAATGTCAAAAGGCTATTTTCTAGGAGAATGGTCTACTGCACTCCCTGCTGCCATACTTGCATCTAATAAAGGTCTATAAAATATTAAAGAATGCTTGATATAATTTTATTTTCATGGAAATGAGCCAAGACATAAGTGTGACACAGACAGAATGAATCTGTTTGCATGGACGCGAGCTTTGGGAACTGGTCAAAGTGAAGGCAGTGAGGACTGGGGCACTTGCTCTGTTGAGAGAGCAAAAAGGTCAGGGTGAAACTCTGGGGCCAGTGAGGAAAGTTGAAAACTACTCTAGGATAAAATATTATTTCTTACACATACTGACTCCTTCTGTCTGCACTGTTCTTTTAAAAAATTAATGGAAAAAAAGGGTAAAAGCTAATGGCCAAAGTCCCACAGTTATAAAGGGCCTGCTATTTCACCCACAAGATTCTCAAGGAGGATGGAAGGAAGATTCTCATGAAGGATGGCAGAGGAGTCTTTCCAGGGTTCATAAAAACGGGCCTCCCTGCAAATCCAGAGGGCTCATCAGTGAATTTATCTGGACTACAGAAACCAGCACACTCCCTCAGTCCCTTGTCTTGTTCTACTTTCCAAATTCTGTACATGCCTTCCCTATATTTTGCCCCTCTTGAGAAAAGACTAGCTGTGAGGGCTGTTCAGAAGTTCCGAGGATGAGTTTGAACTTCTCACTGCCAGCTTTTAAAGTACAGAAGGCAAGCCTCAGGGGCACTCAGCAAACACATTCAGTGGACCACTACAAAACAAAGGCTTAAAACAGATTTCAAACCTTAGTGTCCAAGTACAGTATAAACAAATTAGCATCCTAAGGAGAGAAAGCTGATTTCATCCAACATCATTTAATTAAAAGCCTAAAGCAGCAACATAAAAGAAGCTCAAATAAAAACAGAAGAAGAATTAAAAATAAATGGAGAATATATGCGAGCATTAGCGCAGAAAGAACATGAAACTGTCAAGTTGTGTTGTTTCACCAATAATTCTGTCACATTCTAAATGAATTATAAAATTAGGGATATGAGCTACTGGACAGATTCCCAGACTAAACATTAAACTATATATATATATATATATATATATATATATATATATATATATATATGTATATATATATATATGTATGTATATGTATATATGCATATACATATGTATATATGTATATATGCATATATATACATATATATGCATACATACATATATACACACATATATGTATATATGTGTATATATACATACATATACATATATGTGTGTATATATGTGTGTGTGTATATATATATATATATATATATATATATAAACCCATATATATATGAGTTTATTTAAAATATGTTTCCTAAGAAGACATTTTCAAAATCTGTGAAAAACAGAAAACAAATGTTGACATCCCCTGCCACATTGTAATGTGGCTGAACTGGTCCATGAGTGAGAATCCACTGGGTGATTGGCATCAGGTTAGACAGTGGTCCCCAAGGAATACAGAACACAGTCCATAATGGCAATGCTCTAGCTTGACCTTACTTTTCTGAAAGACAGAGAAAAGTAAGTATAATATTTAAATCCACAACCATGATACATTTACAGTGAAAGAGCAGGAAATACAAAGGGGAAGTTTCCCTCAAATTTGTACTATTTGGTGAAAAATATCACAAACAAGGAAGCTTTCTAGACTGATATATTTTATCAAGTTTTGTGTATAAATAAATGCAAATATTTAGTCTGCTAGATGTGTAACAAGTTAATATTTTTTATTGAAATCTTTATTGGTACATTACATATACACATCATGACTGCATTCAACAATGAGAATTTGTACCAGTATATGACACAACTTAATTCTCATTTTTCCCATAACCCTACCCACCCCTCCACCCCCGCACCCCACCCCCCATATACATAAACTTTGTTTCCTTTCATTTGGTTATAATCTCATTATTTTTCCCCCTTCACTCCATTACGCTTTGTTTTCTATTTTGCAATATATAACACACATTCTAGAACTTATTTACATCTTTATTTTCTCATACCAGAGAAAAGATTTACACATCTGCAACCTATTTATTTCACTTAAGAGGATATCCTCAAGGTACGTCCATCTAAGTATAAATGATTCAAACTTATCATTTTTTATGGCACAGTAATACTCCATTCTGTACAAAAACCACAGGTTTTTTATCCAGTCTCCCGTTGATGGACATTTGGGTTGTTTCCAAGATTTAGCAATCACAAACTGAGCTGCTATAAACATAGGTGCACATATGTCACTGTAATATGACTCTTTTAATTCTTGTGTGTATATACCTAGCAGAGTGATGGCTGGGTCAAATGGGACCTCCAATCCTAGCTTTTTGAGGAATTTCCAAACTGTTTTCCATAGGGGTTGTACAAGTCTACATTCCCACCAACAGTGGAGAAGGATTCCTTCTTCTCCTCAGCCTCGACAACATTTGACTAGTGTTGACTAGTGATGTTGAACATTTCTTCATATGCTTCTTAGCTGCTTTTATTTCTTCCTCTGAGAAGTACCTGTTCATTTCAGATACCCATTTTAAAATTGGGTCTTTAAATTTGGGTGGGCTGATTTTTTTTTTTGAGCTCTTTATATATTCTAGATAGTAGCCCTTTGTCTGAGAGGTGGTTGCTAAAGATTCTTCCCATATTGTTTGTTGCCTTTTCACTTTGCTGGTGGTTTCTTTTGCTGTGCAGAAACCTCTAAATAGGATGAAATTCTATTTATCAATTTCTTCTACCAGTTTTTGTGCAATGGGGGATTTGTTCATGAAATCTTTCCCAAAACCAATGTCTTAAAGAGTTTTACCAAATCTGTTTTGTAGCAGGTTTAGTGTGTCTGTTTTAATATTTAGGTCCCTAATCCACTTCTATTTTATTTTAGTACACGGTGAAAGGGCTAGGTCTAGCTTTAATCTTTGGCAGGTTGAAGTCCAGTTTTTCCAGCACCATTTATTAAAGAGGCTATACTTCTTCCACTGAGGGTGTTTGGCTCCTTTGTCAAAAATGGACATACCTTGAGGATATCCCATAAGTGAAATAAATAGGGCACAGGTAGGTACATATCGCATCTTTTCTCTGGTATGAGAAAATGAAGATGTAAATGAGTCCTAGCATTGTATATTATACATTGTGAAATAGAAAATGCTCAATGTAAAATAAGGTGAAAGGGGACAATGTTGAGATTGTAACAAAAAAGTAAGGAAACAAATTTTATCTATATGGGGGGGTGGTAGGGTGGGTAGGGCTACGGGACAAAATGAGAATTAAGTTGTGTCTTTTACTGGTACAAATCCCCATGATGGAGTGCAATCATGATGTGTATATTTAATGTACCAATAAAGATTTTTAAAAAATGAGATAGCTTAGTGTGTCTGGAGTTGTTTCCAGATCTTTTACTCTACTCCACTGGTCCTCAGGTCTGTTGCTTTGTCAGTACCATGCGGTTTTTATCACAGTGGCTTTGTAGTACAGTTTCAAGTTGGGGATTGTAATACCCACCATCATATCCTTATTGCTTAGAATTGCTTTTGCTATTCTAGGTCTTTTGTGATTCCAGATGAATTTCTGAATTATTTTCTCTAGATCTGTGAAATATGCCTTTGGGAGTTCAATTGGGATTGCGTTGAATCTGTATAGTAATTGTGGGAGTACAGCCATTTTGACGATATTGATTCTTCCAACCCAGGAACAAGGGATGTCTTTCAATTTTCTGGTATCTTCTTCTATCTCCTTTTTTATAGTGCTCTAATTTTCAGAGTATAGGTCTTTCACCTCCTTTGTTAGACTAATTCCTAGATATTTCATTTTTTTGGTTGCTACTGTGAAGGGGATTGATTCCCCAATTTTTTGCTCAGTAAATTTGTTGTTTATGTATATGAAGGCTAATGATTTTTGAGAATTAACGTTGTATCCAGCTACACTATTAAACTTGGCAACTAGGTCTAGCAGTCTCTTGGTTGAGTTTTTAGGATCCTCTAGATAGAGTATCGTGTCGTCAGAAAATAATGACAGCTTAATTTCTTCATTTTCTATACTTATTCCTTTTATTTATTTGTCTTGCCTAATTGCTATGGCTAATGTTTCCAGCACAATGTTGAACAGAAGTGGTGAAAGTGGACATCCTTGTCTTGTACCTGATCTTAGTGGGAAAGGTTTCAGTTTTTGACCATTTAGGGTGACGCTGGCTTTTGGTTTCTCATGAATAGCTTTTATTAGTTTGAGATACATACCATCTATTCCAATTTTCTGCAGGGTTTTGATGATAAATGGATGTTGGATTTTGTCAAATGCTTTTTCTGCATCTATTGAGATGACCATATGGTTTCTATTCTTGAGTCTGTTAATGTAGTGTATTACATTTATTGATTTATGTATGTTGAACCATTCCTGCATCCCTGGGGTGAATCCAACTTGGTCAGGGTGTATGATCTTCTTGATAACTCTCTGTATTCTGTTTGCTAGTATTTTATTGAAGATTTTTGCATCAATGTTCATTAGGGACATTGGCCTGCAATTCTCTTTTTTGGTTGGGTCTATATCTGCTTTTGGGATCAAGGTAATGGTTGCTTCCAGAAATGAGTTTGGTAGTGCTGCTTCCTTTTTGATTTCATTGGAGTTTGAGGAGTAATGGGGTTAACTCTTCTCTAAAATTTTGTAGAATTCAGCGGTGAGGCCATCAGGCCCAGGGGGTTTTTTTTGTAGGTAGGTTTTTTATTACATTTTCAATTTCACAGATTGATACCAGGGTGTTTAACACTTTTATATCCTCTTCTTTCAACTTTGGAAGTTCTCATGTATCTAGGAATTTGTCCATTTCTTCTACATTTTCCATTTTATTGGAATACAAATTTTGAAAGTATGTGTTTATTATTCTCTGTATTTCAGCTGGGTCAGTGGTGGTTTCCCCCTTTTCATTTCTCATAGCTCGGATTTGAGCCTTTTCTTTTCTTTGTTTGAGAAGGCTGGCTAAGGGTCTGTCGATTTTATTTATCCTTTCGAAGAACCAACTGTTCGATTTGTTGATTTTCTGTGTCATCCTCTTTGTCTACATTACATTAATTTCTGCTCTGATCCTTATGATTTCCTCCCTAGTATGAGCTCTTGGTTTGCTTTGCTCCTGTTTTTTTTAGTAGCTTAAGGTTCAGCATTAGATTGTTAGTTTGAGCTTGCTCTGTTTTCTTGATATAGGCATTCACAGCTATGAATTTCCCTC
The DNA here is from genome assembly GCA_004026965.1 of Petromus typicus. Taxonomy (NCBI): domain Eukaryota; kingdom Metazoa; phylum Chordata; class Mammalia; order Rodentia; family Petromuridae; genus Petromus; species Petromus typicus. The sequence goes on along the minus strand of PVIR01001693.1, from coordinate 51,114 downwards.
ATAGAACTGCTTTCACTGTATCCCATAAATTCCTGTACATTGTACTAGGGTTATCATTCAATTGTAGAAGCTGTTTAATTTCATCTTTAATTTCGTCTGTGACCCATTGGTTAGTCAGTAGTGTATTGTTCAATTTCCATGTGTTTGTGAAAGTCTTCGGCATTTTTTTTGCTCTTCATTTCTAGTTTCAAGGCATTATAATCTGACAGTATACAGGGGACAACTTCAATTCCTTTGCATTTACTTAAACCTGTTCTATGAACTAGCACGTGATCTATTTTGGAGAATGATCCATGGGCAGCTGAGAAGATTGTAAATTCTTGCTTAGTGGGGTGAAATACTCTGTAGGCATCTATTAAGTCCATTTGTTGAAGGCTTTGGTTTAGCTCAAGCACTTCCTTATTGATTTTCTGTCCAGTCAACCTGTCTATTTGTGACAGTGGGGTATTGAAGTCCCTTATTATTGTATTGCTGCTTATCTGGCTTTTCATTTCCATTAATGTTTGTTTTACATAGCTGGGTGCACCTGAGTTTGGGGCATATATATTTAATATAGTTATTTCTTTCTCTTCGATAGTTCCCTATACATGAATATAGTGACCTTCTTTGTCTCTGTTATTCAGTTTTGGTTTAAAATCTATTTTGTCTGCAAATAAGATAGCTACTCCTGCTTTTTTGCAGTTTCCTGATGCATGGAGAATTGTATTCCATCTCTTTACTTTCAGTCTGTGGCTTTCTCTCTGGATTAGGTGTGTCTCCTGTATGCAAGAAATTGAAGGATCTTGCTTTTTGATCCATTCTGCCAGTCTGTGTCTCTTAATTGGTTCATTGAGACCACTGACATTAATAGTTATGACTGATATGGATAGACTTAAGGCTGTCATGATTTCCTATTATAGGCTCTTTTATTCTTTGATTTTGTTTTTTACCCATCAGTTTCTTATTTGACTCAGTGGGATGACTTTGTTGGGTCTCATGGGTTTGTAAGTTTCATTTATTTTCTCCAAGATATCCTTTAGGATATTTTGTAGTGCAGGTTTTGTATGCATGCAGTTTTTAAGATGTTCTTTGTTGTGAAAGTATTTTTATTTCCCCCTCAATTTTCACATATAACTTTGAAGGGAAAATCAGCCTGGGTTGGAAGTTGTTGTCCTTTAAGGTTTAAAACACTTCACTCCAGGCTTTTCTTGCATTGAGTGTTTGGGTTGAAAAATCTGCTGTGACTCTGATGGGCTTCCCTCTGTAGGTGATTTTTTTTTCTCTTCCCTAGCTGGTTTCAATATTTTGTTCCTTATTTTCATATCTGGAACTTTTATAATTATATGTCTAGGTGTGAGTTTTTGTATATTTCGGCCCTGTGGAGTTCTGTATGCTTCATGTATTTGGGTGTCTAATTTTCTTTCTTTGTCTGTCAAGTTCTATGGTATTATTTCTGTGAACAAATTTTTTATGTCTTTTGTGTCATCTCCTGCCTCCTCAGTAACTCCAATCAACCTTATATTATTCTTTTTTGAATCATCTAGGCGCTGTTGAATAGATTTCTCATGGTCTTTTGTCTTTTTTCCATAGATTATGCCTTTCCTGTTCATAGGCTGCGATCGTGTCCTCTAGATCTGAGATTCAGTCTTCTACAGTGCTTAGTCTACTGCATAAACTTTCATTTTCTTTTTTGATTGCCTGGGTTTCTATTTGTAGCTGCTTAAGAGGTTCCATTGCTTTTGCTATCTCCAATTCTATTAAATCCTTGATTTCCTCTTTAGCCTTATTAATCATGCCATTAACTATGTCCCGTACTTCTGTTTTCATCTCAGAAATCAGTTCTGATTTCCATTGTATTAGGTCTTCTCTAGTTACCACCTCAGAGAGTCCTGGTGATTGAGTTTCAGATTTCTCCATTTTCCTTCCCCTCATATTACCTTGGGGTGAGGATCTCTGCATCTGAGATTTTGACTGTTTCCTCATTTCTGAGCTTTTGTCCCTTTTGTTGTAGTTGGCTTTATAGTTGTCCTATTCTCTGGTGATGTCTGTTGCAAGTTTCTTTCTTCCTAATATTTAGGTCCCTTAAGATTAGCACTAAGCCTTAACAGTTTCAAACAGTCCAATAAGAGCACTAAGCATTAATACTATCAAATATAACCCAAGAAATGGTAAACTGGTAGTTGTTGCTCTGACCTCTCCAACCTCATAAGCCAGAACTATGATCAAACGCCCAGACTTAAAATTAACCACAGATATATTAACACCATTCAAGCATCACCTTTTGGAAGTGAAAGGGTTACCAAGGAATTAGGTGGCAGAGAGATAGAGGAGGAATAGATTAGTAATAAGATTGAAGGATGCAATAAAATAGAGAAATGAAGACCAGTAGAGTGGGCACAGAGTAGAAAAAAGGGAGACATGAAGGGGAAAAAAGGAGAGGAAAAGGGAAGGAAGAAAAAGAACAGCAACAACAAGAATAACAAAAACACAGAACTAAATAAAACAAATAGAGATAAAAGCAGAATGGAGTAAGAGTGAGTCCACTAATAGCCAGCTGGAGGCCAGGAACCATTGATTCCTACATTGGCTGAGACACACAGTTTGAAGTTTATAGGCCACAGGGAAAAAAAGCTGTGAAGTTGTAGGTTTTCCCCTGATGTGAGCCCAGTGTCCTGTAGGTGGCGCTGGACCCAGAGACTCACCAGAGCCAGGGTTTGGGGGTCTTAGAGCAGGGGCTCGCCCCCTTCAGTATGGCAGGAGTTGGGGGGGGGTCTCAGCTGTTATCCAGAGTTGGAGCGTCCCAGAGCTGGAGGCCTTGGGGTCGCCGGTTCACTGTGGTGGAGATGATCTTGGTCAATATTGCAGGGGCTTGGAGACCTCTTCTCCTGGCACAGCAGACCCTTGGTCCGTCGGGCAGTGGGCGGGGCTTCCTTGTGGGGGTCCTTTGTCCTCTCCCCTGAGTCCAGATCTGGGAGTGTTCGGCCCTTTACCGCAGCTGCAGGAAGACTGGCACGCAATTCTGCTCCTCGCTGTGAACCTGTGTCTCAGAGGCCGGCTGCACGCTGTCTGCAGTCGCTAGGTTCCTGTGCTGGGGCTCCTGAGAGGTCGGGCAGGGTGAACCACCCCTCCTCCCTCTGGGGAGAGGGTATAAGGGATAGATTGCTCCACAGGTTGCTCTTCTGTCTTTGGTCTTAGTCAATATTTGCTTCTCTCTAGGCTTCTCTGATCTTCTCTAGATCTAGGCTTCTCTGCTGATTTTCCTTTCCTTCCCCACAACTGCTGTTTTCAGGTTTAAGAGCAGTTTTTATGGAGGCAGTGGTCTCCAGCTTTTACGATTCCGCCATCTTCCAACACTTAGTCTAACAAGCTAATTTTAAGTGAGGGGCCTCAGTATCATGTGCTTCACTACCAACCAAGTTCTAGTTGTTGTCTTTCCTTCTTTACTCAGGGATTTGATCATTTCATGGATGAACATTTCCACATGGAAACCCTCAGGCAAATACAAATTCAACATGATCAAGTTAGAACTTCATATCATATTTCTTTCCTAAGGTTACCTACATTGAATTTGTTATTGATCCTGCTATTGGAAGGTATATTAGCTATTGCTATAGACAGAACTACAATTAAGAGACAATTTTCCTCTCTTTCTCCAGGATCCCTCCCAATACCTGCCAGTCCATGTTGCATTATTCTAACTACCACTTTTTCCAAACAGTTTTTATTCATCTTGTCCTTTTATCTTCATGTCAAGGCCACATTTCAGGATCCACCATCACTGCCTGTAGTTTTTAATTGTCATGGAATTGAGTTCCTACCTCTACCCTCACCCCTTCTGATGTAACAACAGAATTTTTCCAGAATTGGTCTTTCTGAAATGTAATCAAGCTCAGAACCATGTTCAAATCACACCAAAGGATAAATGAAAGCATAAACAGAAATAAAAACATACATAAGCAAACAAATTAACTTTTAATCATAGTACTGATTCTTGTTTTCTGCTAATGATAACGGCCACATATGGTTTTCAGTTTGAACGATTTTGTGACTAAACTTCATGAATGATTTCAGAAAGTAATACAGCTTTACAGGTATTTTAGTAGTGATTACTCTTAAAAGAGAGGTTAAATTTGACTAAGGCAAGTGCACTATATGCCTATTTCATGAGCCTGATGGTTAAGGCTGACTCCCTATAGACTCAGAGATGCCTAAGGGCTTGAGCACACTTGTGCCCATACATTGAGCCTTGTTACTGGCCTTCTTGACACCCCCACCCTTCTTTGTCTCTCACCCAAGGCCCCACCTCCTCCTAACCCTGCTCATGCCATGTAAGCCCCCTGTTCACAGAATTCCTTTATTAGGCAAGACCCTAGGTTAAACCAATGGACCCTCACCTCTTCTCAGCCCTCACCACGCCCTCTACTTAACTAGCTATGTAAACACACTAAGCCTAATTAAAGCTAGAAGAGTTCCAGAAACCTTCTCCAGAGTCTGCGATATGACTCTGCGCCCCACCCTCCCTGACCGAGAACCCCACTACACTTCACAGAAGCAACATACTCTAAAACATTTTACCTGGTTCAAAAGTATTTGAGACTAAAGAACCACATTTGTTGCTGGTGTATTCAATAAGTTGCCTGTATTAGCTCATGCTTTGTAAATAGTCAGGCTCATGTTCAGTGACTAGTTATTTAACTTCAGTGTTCACTTGATAATCTTGCATCAATCTCAATTATATAAATTTATTTTTAGAGTATGCTCAAATGAAAGACAGAGTTCAGTAAAAAAACATGAAAGAAATCTCAGAAGTCATTAGAACTAATTTGTACTTTTTCTTGTCTCAAATTTTAAGATTTCAGTTTTTACAAAGATGTAATCTGTTGAAAAGTAAATGTGCTTTACTCTTCCCCATTTTTCACACTGACTCATTCTTGTTTCGTCTTAAATCTCACTGATTTTTCCAGGAAATATATTACCTTGCATCTCTTGAGTGTTCAGTCCTATCAGTGTCAGTCTAGTTGGATACTAATTTCTTGGGTAAATTTGTTGTTTTGTCTATTAAATTATGTACATCAGTTACTCGGTGTTACAAACGCAAAACTGTAAGACAGAAAAGATCCACTCCAGTAAGTAGGTAATTAGAGATCTGCCTTAGCATATTATTGTTTCAGTTTTTGCATATTTAGCAACCCAGCTATTACTTCATGGCACAGAATTAAAAACTAAAACAGCTGTAATTTCACTTTCTTAGAGGCCCTGCACCTACAAATCTTCTGAGATCTAGACTAAAAATACCTTAGAATATGTCATATAAATTAGTAATTACTCTCCATCTTCATGCCAATAGGTAAATTCAAAAGCTCAGTAAATAATGACTAAGTCAAAATGACCACAAGCACCCCCACAGAAGCATCTGTGACAGAAACAGTAACAAATTTTGGAAGTTAACTGATAACCAGCATCATCAAAGTTTTAATAAACCTTTTAATCCATTGGATGTCTAAATGCATGTTACTTAATACAATAAATTCAAAACATTGAATAAATATTTTGGCAGAGAAGCTTTCTACATAAATAAAATCTCTACTGAAATAAAAACACAGAACTTCTAATAAAAATGTTCTAAATGTTTCATGCATGACACTCAGCCCTTGTTTCAAGGAATGTTGGATATAAAAATGATCCTTAATTGATTCTGGTTCAAATACATAAAAATTGTGACAATCTTATGTCAGAAATAATGAGTTTTCATTGATGGGCATGAAACCAAGGAAATCATCAACCTTAAAGCTATCATTTTACAGCATCCTATTAAGTAAGAACCCAATCCCATCATGGACATTATATTAATATATTCAATTAAACATTTTCAGTAAAGATTTATGGCTTAGTGCGTAGAGGCAGATTTACTCTGAAGCCAGTGTAACTAAAAATTTACAGGCTCATCTTTCACAGGTCATTTCTAAGACACACTAACAGAGGGGAAAAGCTGGTCTCCTTAGTAATATAATCATCACTTAGAGCCACTAAAAACAAAATTTAAAAGTCACGGAAACCACATATTTCACATTAGTCCAAGACTCAATGAAATTCAAAGCCATTTGTAATTATCACTTTCGATGTTAAGCATGGTTCTGATGTTCTATGTCAAACAAAATGTTTAGTTTGAAGAGTACTTCATTGATCTCCATGATAAAGTCAGGCAAGTCTGCTGCAGAACTGAAGAACTAGATATGTAGTAAATGACACTAGGAAATATGTCTATGATCACTCCACCTCTTAACTAGATGATGAGAAGCCTTAACTCAATCACGTGCCACCATTTATTTTGTTCCAGGTATGTCTCAGGGTCTAAGGAGTCAGGTAGTGTACATGTCAATGGGAAGGAAACATGAATACTCAGCGACCACAGCAAGTATTTATAATCAATTTCAAATAGGATATTTAGTTTACTAAGATAATAAATTACTTTAAAATTCTAGCACATTGGGCCAGGGATTTACCTCAATGGTTCCAGCACTTGTCTTGCAAGGGCAAGGGTCCGGGTTTGATCCCTGGTAACCACACACAGCAATACTGGGCATGGAGACTCACACCCACCAGCAATCAAAACCTCATACAACATTGCTGGTCGTGGTGGCTCACGTCTGTAATCCTAGTGCTCAGGAGGCAGAGGCAGGAGGACTACTATGAGTATGAGGCTGAGCGAAATGCCAGCCTGAACTACAAAGCAAGACCCTGTTTAAAAAAAAAAAAATTCTATCACTACACTAGTGATTACAAATTTTATCATTATGTTGAAAGGATTAATTTTGTTGTAGTTTTTCTGTCATGTTCTTGTGCTGAAACTATCCTAAATGAAAATATTTTAGTTTTCAAATTTTTCCTTCGGAAATATCAAAATACAATTGATCAGTAATCCTTCTCTGGTGTATATGGACTATCATGTAAAACGAAGTCATCTAGGAAAACAATATATACTGAACTTTCTAAACACCAGCAGATATTTGTCCATTTCTTTTACTCTTACTTTATCCAAAACTTCAGGTCTGCTACTATGTTAGACACAGGCACTGTGTCTTAAAAATTTACTCTTTGGACCCGGGAATTTAGCTCAGTGCTTCCAGCTCCTGTCTTGTAAGCACGAGGGCCTGGGTTCAATCCCCTAGTAACCACATACAAAAACCACACCATGCAGGGCATGGTGACTCACACCCAGAAGCATTCAGTACCACATACCACAGTGCCTGGTGTGGTGGCTCAAGACTGTAATCCCAGCACTCAGGAGGCAGAGGCAGGAGTATTGCTGTAAGTTCAAGGCCAGTCTGGGCTACACAGTGTGTACAAGGCCAGCCTGAATTACAAAGTAAGACTGTCTCAAAAAACTAAAAATAAAAAAAAAAGAGTTAGTTTCAAACTAATCTTTTAAACATAGATACTTTCACTAAATTGTAGTTAGTACAAAATATAATCTTCTCTATCACATTCTTAACATATTCTATGGAAAACACATAGGTACTTTGTGTCTCTAGAGAAAATTATATTCATTTCCTTGATCTGAGAATAACTCAAATATATAAATATATAATTGGTATAACAGATATTTCAGTTTGTTTTATATACAGTATAACATAGTTTTCTAAGGCACAGTACAACAGTGCTGCTTCATGATTATCTATCCTTTCATGCTTCTACTGAGTGTTTCCCTTCTAGAAGACACCTACAAGGCAAATTTTTATTATCGTGCCTTATAAGGCTAACAGTTGCAACAGGATAACATAGCAAAGGCATATTAGAAGAAAAAACCTGGAGACAAGGTTTAGTAGTATGAAGGAATCAAAGGATGCTACACAAAACTTTCCTGATGTGTGCTGTTGTTTCAAAATAGACTAGACTAAATTTTATTCATTCTGAAAAAAATTGTGTGAGATTAAATATAACGATTCCAAATAGTAAAATCACCGAATTACTTTCCTAAGGATGTTCATAAAAATTCCAAAAATGTATCAACAACCTCAATATGTTAAACAAAGGCAGAATGGAATTAATAAAGTCAGGGGTGACATCTCTACACCAAACACATAGATATATGTTCTAGAACTTTTTCTTATATTTTAACCACTCTCCAATGTTACTACATCACTAAAAGGAATTACATATTGGGACAGAATATTTCTTCATTTAGTAAGCTGATTCTGTTTCCTCTCTGCTCTCATCTCTACTAAGTCAAAACCAACTACACTATCATTTTTTATTTCCTCAAATATAATAGACCATTCTTACTGAAAAATATCTATTTCCTCTGACTGAAACTCTCTTTCTCTGTTATCACCTCTTTCCATTCCTGCACATTCCCTGCAGGTTTTGTAAAATTAACACGATCCGGAAGGCTGGTCATATTCTCAAAGTTCTAACTTTGAAAAACATGACCTTATAACATTCCTTTATTCTGATTGCCTTTTGTGGTTTTCCGTGCAAGATTTACAAGCATCTGTTAGTGCCTTTCCTTTACCCTGGTGTTCTCCATCAGACTGCAGACTCCATTGTGACTATGAGTCTTTCTTCACTGGCTACTCCTTAACTAACACTGTTCAGGACTTTCATTAAAATTTCTACACAGATAAATTAGGTCAAAAGACACTGACACTTTATGAAATCTGTAATTTGAAAAATGCTTTCTGCAGCCCATCAAGGTCTTCATAGTTTCCAAAGAAATGCTTCTATCGAATTCTCCAAGAAAAACTTTATACCATGAAGAGATTGGTTACTATAAACTAAATGTGGTGTGATTATTAACAGACTCTTAATTTGAAGTTCTAAGAGAAATATGGTCATCATAAAAAATTTGTTTAGCCTCCTACATCATATATATATAGATATGTATACATGTATATATACATATATACATATACACATATACATATCTATATACATATATACATATATATAGATATAGATATGTAGTGCAATGAGAATAAAATTCTGCTTTCAGAAGGGGTGCAAGAGACCCTCATGTTTTTAATTCTCAGACTATTCAGCTATTGCTATTACTGCTTCATAGTAACTGTAATGTTAATTTTTCTTTATCATTATAAATTTTCTTTTCTCTGGTTGGCTTAGGTAATGGAGTATCAGTTGCCTAACTGTTAATGTTCACAATCTACATGTGTGTTACACTTATTCAGTTTGCTACATAGACAGTGTTAATCTCCATTACTCTTTCAATTACTCAACATGAAGTTTCTATCCACGGTCATTCATGAGGATTCCCAGCACAGCACATAATTTGAGCATTTTCTTCACAAATTCCTAACAAAGGTAGAACAGAGAAGGAAAGAGCTCTTGTTAAGGGTCTCATACTGCAAATTATTATGCAATTTGCAGTCTGTTTGTTGACATATGTTTATTACTCTATGTTTGTTTTTAAGATTCCGTTGTTTAAAATGACTCCCAGGTATAGGCCTGAAGTTTTTTTCTTGTGTTCTTATGTACATTAAGGCTGTAGTGTATTTTAGAGAGAAAAAAAATATATATGCATATATTGAATTAGTTTTAATTACAATGAGTAATAGTGTATTTTTAAAGTTCAATATTCATGAATAAATAACCAAACTTAAATAAGATTACCAGAAACAAATATAAAATTGGTTAAGAAACAGAAATGAAGCTTATATATATAGGGGTAGGGAGTAGAAGGAAGGGCAAGACAATGCAAAAAAAGAAAAATCAAAATATATTATGTATAGGTACAAATTGTCAATGAGGAAGGTGATCATAATGTATCTGTATGTGTATCAATAAATTCAATTCACTTCAAAAAAAAAATCCAATAAAAAAGAGTAAACTAAAACGTTAAGAGTAAAGGCTCATGAGAATCTAACTCTGAATGCCCCTAGGCATAATAATTCAATATTTCCTATTTTAAGTGTTCATAGTGACTTTATGAACTGCTATATACAATAGAGGTGACTATATGTAAATAGTCTTTCATCCAAAAAATTTTTCTTCCATTTTAATACTAGCATTACTCCTGCTCCTCCAGTTCCACATCTATTTATAAGTAAAAATTAACCAGTAGTTAGACAACAAAATCATTTTCTTTCCTTAATATGTAACTCTCTCTGTTAAATGTTAGATACCATAAAATGAGATGGAAGAATAAGAGAAAAACTGAATAGAGGAAGAGGGTTAGAAAAGTTAAGTTAAAAAGTTTGAATTGCACATATTCTGTTTCACATTTCTTACTTTTCCAGTTATCAGCCTTTTAAGAATTATGAACACAATATAATTATTTTCTAAGTAAAATATCTTCAAATTTGTATTAAAAACATTTCAATGTATAAAATGCTTAAGGTTAAAGTTGCTATCCTCTGTACATTTGCATATATTTTCATTGTTATTTTTTGGTCACCTCTACCTCATAGTCCGCTGGAACTTAGTTCCCTTATCTGTCTTTCTGTTCATTTACCTCTTTGTCCACCTTCCCCCCTTAATCCTACCCAACCTCTGATAACCAGCAGCCTATTTTCTACTTCAGTTTTTATAGTTTTGTAGAGATATATATGTATGTATGGTTTACTTCACTCCACACACATGCATGCACTCACATATACACACTAGGTATAAATGAAAAATACAGTGGATGTTTAAAGTGTTTTATAGAAAGACATGTAGCCAAGGGTCCCTCTCAGAACACTGCCCATTGATTCACATGCATATACCCCATCATTCTTGGCCCTTTTCTATAGCAGTTTTAGGATTCCCTTTTGTTGAGCAACTGTAGATGCACACTTCAGGCTGTCTCAATACAGTGATGCCATTCAAAATGTTTACATCTCATCACTATTTTTACTTTGAAGAACAGCCAGCGGTTTCAAGGTGCCAGACACTATGAATAACTTGGGTAAAGGCACAGCATTGTGTTGAACCAGTCTTTGCTTGTGATGAACGGCACTCAGCAGTGATATTCACAGTAGATGTTGATCACAACTGGTAAATAGACTCAGAAAGAAGACTTCTAGAAATGCTTCAGAAAATGGCACAATAACAGAATCTATGTGTTTGAAGTGAGGAATATCTTGGGGATGATTCATGACCAATGTGTCTTTTACTGTAACAATATTTATTTAAATATTAACTGTATAGTTTCATTTGCACTTCACATTACACTAAAATATCACTATAAAAATACATATTTCTCTTATCTGTTAATAAATAGAGGTCACTCAGATGTTCCTTGCAAAATTCTGAATAGGTCAGCTTTTCTTCCTATGCCAACACCAATTGAGACAGTCACTTATACGTAATTTACAACTCCACTAACTTGAAAAAAGTCTTTCTTGAGGACCATATGATGGATCAATAGTGCAACAAAATTGGTGTCCGAGTTTGGGGAGGAAAATCATCTTGCTTGCTTCCCTGACAGGGTTGAAGTGAAGCAATGAAGGGAGTAAATGGGAACTCGATGTTAGTTTCAGACAGACACTAAAGCTTCCCTGCGTTTCCTTGAAAATGAAAGCTTTTGTCCACAGTGTGTCTCCCGGGGTACAAAACTTAAAGGAGTGCTCACTCTCAGATTCATGCAAGTCCTGCTATTCAGAGAAAAGCAAGAGTGGATTGTGTCTGTATCATAAAAATAAAGTTAAATTCCTCTGTGAAGTTTTTTATACTGGGTTTTGTAAGTCAGGGTTCTGTAAGATTTCAAGGTCACACACTTTTGAAGACCAACATTGGCTCTAGCTGTTGATAAGATTATGCCACTCTGAAGCATGATAAGCATGCTCATCACTTTGCTAGAGATCAGCATAAAGTAAACTAAAAAGAAAGCTCAGTGACTTCTTGAAAAACACACATATAGATTAAAATCACTATCCGGTTGATGACCCCTCTCAGTGAGATGCAATTACAGCTGAGACCAACATGGGGCCAGCATTCAGCTTTTCTAAGCAGATATTATTGCCAAGCCAACAAAAATGACACTTGAAATTATCATATTCTAGCATACCTTAAGAAATTACATAATAAGAATACTTCATTGAATACTAGTTCTGTATGGGTGGTTTGTAGGAGAAAAGCTACTGCAACTGTCAGTTCAGGAACAGAAGGGACTAAGGAGGAAGCATGCCAGCCTAGGTGACGCAGTGAAGCGCTTGTAGAGCTCAGTTATCTACCCTGCATCGGATACTTCTGTTTGCATGGACAAAATACATGTTGACCAGTTGGAGAGGGTACACCTGCTGAAGAGTTTATCCTGGTAAGTCTACTACACAGATCATAACACATAATACAAATCCCCTCTGAGCATCTGGGTGAGGTAAGCATCATCATTCCATCAAGGATGCCTCATGAATTTTTGGTACTGATTGTATAGCATTTGCTTCACTCCTGCTGCTTTTGTCCGTGCACAGTCAAATGCTGTGATTCCTTTTGTGCATCGACAAGACTCATTTTGACATTTTCTTCATGTTTATCCTGAAGTACTGCATGTAAGTGTCCTTAGACTCTTTGCAGCACAGTCTTTAATGGTTACTTTTAACATCTTGTCTTTTAATACTTAAATTATGTAGAAAAGGGATAATGGTTTCTCATCTTAATTTTCCTCTGTTGTTCACCAGCTGTGTGGTAGAGTATGAGCTTATCCAAACTGATCCTTTTGCAAGGGCAATTCTGTAAAGCTTTGTAATATATCCCCTTAGAAAACATGTGGATACTCTTGCTATGTGCTGGTAGGAAATCAGAATCATAAAATACTCATTTTCTGCTTGTTTAGTTTTTAAAAACATACAGAAAACAATTTTTATTTATACAAGCGCTTAAATTCCATGGAGATTTTCAATGCTTTTTCCGCAAAATTTCAGAATCTGTAGAATTTCAAAAAAATCAGAATTGATTGTCGATACTTATGCTGACAATGTTTAAATCCTACCATTTGTAGATTTAAAGTAAAATATAGTCACACTCAGTTTTTGAATGCAGAACTGAATGAAGTACAAGATCATGAAGTCCTAGCAATAAATTTTAGTCAAATTTCAAAGTAAATGATACCCTGACCTAAGGCATGGTAACAGAGACATAAATAAAGGAAAGAAAAATGAGAAACCAAGATTATTCAATAATCTTATTTTTTTTGTCTCTCTGGAGCATATTTTTTTTTCAGTTGAATCTTAAAGGTATGAGAATGTCTTGCCTGGTAAGAAACTCTTTAAGATGTACAATCTGCAGAGATTTGAAAAGCAGAGCCATCCTCTGATGTTTGTATCCTGTGCTCTTTCTTCAAATGTGTAATATGAAAAGCTGTCTTTGGTAATTTTAAATCCGATTTGATGCTGAATATGTAAACTATTCAAGTAACACTCAAAGCCTACAAGTATCTTATATGAGATGCGATCACAAACTATACTGGTTTGTTATAAAAATTATTACAGCAAATGTCATATTTACACAAATCTTGATAATAACCCTTCTCACTTTAACACAGATGAGTTCATTGCCCTTGCCACTCTGAAGTACTTTGAGTAGCCCACTCATGAGTGACTTTAGGAGGCACATGATAGAGAATGTCAAAGAGGAGTGACATTCAACAGAAAGCCTGTCAGATCCAAGCATTATGGTATGTGCTCCACCACCCTGGTCCCCAGAACTAGACTCATATACCTGCTGGATCTTCCTGGAAATCAAAATAACCATGGAAAATAAACATTGTAAACAGAGGCAGCCACAACACCACAGCTAAAGACACTCTTGCAAGGACTTTCAGAACTGCTTCCGAAGCAGCAAAAAGGAGGGACAAGTGAATGTGAAGCAAGCATAAGTATTTTGAGAGGTATTAATAATAATGTTTTTACTGCATTTTTAAAAATTTAAACATTCACCATGTTTTGTTTCCATCTGATTTATATATGTGTGTGTACATATATATATATATATGTGTACATATATATATATATATATATATATATATATATATATACACACTTATAGGCATGTAGTAGGTATTGTTCTTCAGTAAGTATCAAAATATGCTGCCCAAGTTGTCCAGCAATAATTACTGAAAATGTCTGTGTTCCAAATCTGTTTACTTTTATATTTTATAAATATAACTAGTATTTATCCTTCTCATAAACGCTTTTACCTAGCATTTAATATTTCCTATATCACAGAGCACTCTAACGTGTTATCTGAATCAAGCTTGACTGCAACTTCATAGAGCAGAGAAAGCCAGAGTAACTGTTCCTCTGTGAGGAATGACGGGACAAGGAGAGGTAATTAAAGGACTTGTCTGTGTTCAGGAAGAAAGCAAACACAATGAATCTCACTGAATTGATTTTTGTTTTCTCCTCTGACTTTTCATTGTTTTAAAAATAGGAGATAGAAAAATTGTGGTGGTAACAAAAAGAAGGGAGGAACAGCACTTACGTATATAGGGGGTGGGAGTTGTAGGGGGGTAGTAGCATGGAAAAAAATGAAAATCAAGTCATGTCATATGCTGGTACAAATTATCAATGCTGAGTGTGACTATGATAGGTAAATAAAAAATGTACCTATTTCACAATAAAATTAACTTTACAATATGCTTTCAAAAGAAAATACCTGACTGAACTAAGTGCGTTATAGAAACAATGGAATGCAGAGCAAAAATTCATGCCACTATTTTTAACAGTAACATCAAATCTTTAATGAGTGCCTTCTATACATCAAACATGAAGTGCTTTACATATTTAATCTAATTTGGTCCTAACAAAAATTCGATTGCATAAGATCTATATTATTGAACTCATTTTCTAAGCTTAGGTTGAGAGAAGCTGACTCATCTCCAACTTAGTAAGCACGCTGAGACTCACACTTAGACTTCCGTGAATGAAGAACCTGAGTTAGAAGTTAAAACTTAGTCTACACTCCTCAGTGCACTGGCATAAGAGTCATAATTCATTACTACCTAAATTACCCTGTAAATAGGGCAAAGTATCTATCTAATGATGGTCACATACTATGCAGATAGCTGCATCCTCATTTCTAACTTGCTAAGAGAAAACAAATCAGAAGAGCATCTACTTCATTTTTCTAAATCTTCATTTATTTGGACCTGATTGCTGTTTTCTTTTATCTCTTATGCGGGGCAGGTGAAGTTTTCTTGCAATCTTTTGCTTTGAGAGAGAAGGATTGGTCCATACACTATTTTCTACAACTACTCTATATATTCAACACAATTCCAGAAACACCTGTTTATTTTTCGGACCACCTGCTCCTCCTCTAGTCCTTCCCTCCTCATGATGTATGAATGCTTTTGAAAACGGAATTAGAACCACCACAGGAATTACAGGGAAGACAAAGTGTGTGATCTGCATTAAGGGTGGTGTAATCATCATATAAATCAGGACCTCTTGGTCACTGGTCTTAGGCCTCACATCTTTCCATTGGAATAGACAATCATAGAACTTGCAGGTTCCAGCAAGGCTGGAGCCAGAATCAAGGCTGTAAATATACACAGTTAACATCTCAGAGGAAATCATGTTCACTCAAAGACATCAGACACAGCATGGCGTCTCACTACTATAGTGTCCTAGCTCATAAGTTCTACACTGTGTTAACAATGCCATAGGCAAGTTATGCCAAAAGAACAAGCACACTGTTGTTGGAAAAGGTTGTTTTAACTGGTAAAATAAGCAGAGCTAGCTGCACGACCTAAAGACAAAAATAACCCAAAGCAAATTGCAGCTTTGGCGCAAAATTTTCAGAGTTTGTCCTGGAAGAACAGTCACTAAAATCAGTTTTAATAATTTTGTGTGCAAAATAACTTTTGGAGAGGTTCCTTTGTACTTTTATAGTTAATAATTAGTTTTGCTATTGCTTTCATTCAGCACAATCGGGTCATTTTTATTATGTATATTGTAGTTCCCCTTAATTTTTCACTGTCATGTTGCTTTAAAAAATGAAATTAATAAAGTAGGTAAAAATACTGCAATTGTAGTTTAGCATAGGATTTCTGTCAACTATCAAGAAATATAAAACACTGATATTTTTGAACAGGTACAGATTATCATAAGTAACGGAGATTTAATTTTGATTACACATTAAGTAGAAAGGCAGCATTGGAAATCATATCACATGTGTAGTGCTTCAGATCAAGAACTTTTCAAGCACTCATTTAAAGATGGAGAAGTTAAAGATTGCTGGTTGCTGCCTTAAAATATTTTTAAAGCTAGATATGACCTGGGCTAAAACTGGATATGCTGTAAAAATCATTAGATCCTAAGTTAATCATTAGGTCCTAAGACATGATACTCTACATAGAAGATATTAAAATTCAACCAAAAGACTGCTAGACTTAATCACCAAATGTAGTAGTGTAGCTGGATACAGGATTAATACTCAAAATAAAATAGCCTTCGTCTATGCAAACAACAGACTCACCGAGAGAGAAATTGAGGAGTTAATCCCTTTCACAATAGCATCCAAAAAATGAAATATGTAGGAATCAATTTAAAACTCTATTTCTCTTTTTAAAATAGAGAAAGATCTCTGTTTTGAAAACTACAACACTCTGAAAAGGAAGACTGAAGAAGATATCAGAAAATGAAAAGATATCCTTGTTCCTGAGTAGGAGGAATGAATATAATTAAAATGGCTATATTCCCACAACTACTATATATATTCAACACAATTCCAATTGAAATCTCATCACCATACTTCACAGATCTAGAGAAAATAATCCAAAAATTCATCTGGAACTACAAGAGACCTAGAATACCAAAAGCAATTCTAAGCAATAAGAACACGGCAAGGAGGGTATGGCAATCCTCAACTTGAAACTATACTACAAAGCTAGAGTGATAAAAACTTCATAGTACTTCAAACAACACAACCAAGGACCAGTAGAATAGATTAGAAGATCCAGAAACAACTCTACATATACTAAACCACCTTGTTTTTGACAAAGGAGCCAAATATCCTTGATAGAGGAGACAGCCTCTTTAACAAATGGTGCTGGAGAAACTGAGCTTTATCTGCCAAAAAATAAGGCTAGACCTCTTTCACTGTGCACTCTAAAGTGAAAGTAGATTAGAGACCTAAATATTAAAATAGACACACTAAACCTACCAGAAAACAAGTTAGGCAAAACTTTTGGAGACACTGGCTTAGGGAAACACTTCATGAACCAAACTTCTATAACACGAGAACTAGCAGAAAGAATCAACAAATGGGATCTTGTCCTATTAAAAAGCTTCCGCACAGCAAAAGAAAGCACAAGCAGAGCTAAAAGGCAACCAACAATATGAGAAAAATGCTTTACTAGCTGTTTCTCAGACAAAGGGCTACTATATAAAATATATAAAGGGCTCAAAAAATGGGCCTTCCTCCCAATCTAAAGACTCAGTTCAAAAATGGGCATCTGAAATAAGCATTTTTCAGAGGAGTAAGTAAAAGGCGCCAAGAAGCATATGAACAAATGCTCAATAGCACTGAACATTTGAGAGATACAGATAAAAATAGCTTTGTGATTTCATTTCACTCCATAAAGAATAGCTGCTATCATGAAATCAACCAGCAATAAATGCTGGTGAGGCTTCAGGGAGGAAGGAACCCTTCTCCATTATTGGTGGGAATGTAGACTGGTGCAACCACTGTGGAGATCAGTGTGGAGGTTTCTCAAAAAACTAGGATTAGAGGTCCCATTTGAACTTGCTATTCCTCTACTAACAATATACATGAAAGAATTAAAAGAATCATAATGACATTTGTGCACCCATATACATAGCAGCTCAGTTTGTGATTGCTAAATCTTGGAAACAACCCAAATGCCCATCAAATGGAGACTGAATAAAGACTGTTCAAAAAAATATAATGGAGTATTATTGTCATGAAGAGTAATAAGTTTGAGTCATTTATACTCACATTAAAAATATACTCATATTAAAAATATATCTTCAAAACATACTCATAAGTGAAATAAATAAGTCAATTATAAATACTGTATCTTTTCTGTGGTATGAAAATCTGAAGATGTAAATAAGTTCTAGAATGTACAATAGATACTATGAAATAGAAAATATTCAAAGGGAAAAGGGTAAGTAATGAGGGGAAAGAAAAAATATGATATTAAAAAATAAATAAAGCAAAAAAGGCCAGGGATTTAGCTCAATGGTTCCAGAGTCTGCCTACCAAGTACAAGGTTCTGAATTCGATATTCTATAACCACATACCACAACGCCAGGTGTGGTGGCTCATGTCTGTTATGCCAGGACTCGGAAGACAGAAGCAGGAAAGTTGCTGTGAATTTGTGGCTGGCCTAAGCTATGTAGTGAGTTCAGGGCCAGTTAAAACTACAAAGTTAGACCCTGTCTCAAATAAAAAAGAAAGAAGGAAAGAAAGAAAAAAGAAAAGAAAAGAAAAACAAAGGAACGTATGTATATATGTATATAGGGAACAGGAGGCTGCAGTATGGGTAGGGGAATGGGTAAAAATGAGAACTCATGTCATATTCTGGTACAAATTCCCAATATTGAGTGTGATTGTGATGTATATAGAAAATGTACCAATAAATGATTCAATTTTTTAAAAAGTCAGTATCTTCCATCTTCCTCCAACAATGCTGCTTCACATCTTTGCAGTCTTCTTATACCTTTGACACTAGTCGGGTGCATGCCTAGTTGTGATTCTTGGTCTGCAGTCTCTTTCCTCACAAGATTGCTTGACTTTGAGAAATACAACTCACCCTTTGTATACTTTATCTTGCGATTTCATAAGTTAACTCATTTCAAACAAGTTTGAATTTCACTCAGTAAAATTCATTGCTTCTATGACAAATAGCCTTATGAAGTCAGCATTCCTGTTTCCATACAAATTATAAAAATCAATTGGAAGATATGGTATTTGCTAGAAAGAAGGTTATCTGGAAATGGAGAAACCGAAATGCAAACCCGGATCATGGAAGTCTCAAAATCGTGTTTCTGTAACAGCCACTGTCCTCACTAAGCAACGAGCCTGAGGCCACCAGATCACCCACTGGGAACATTGTACAGAAATGCTCTGACTTGATAAACTAAAAGAAAATGACTTTGAAGTCCAAGACAAAAATAGTATTAAAGTGCCGGGCGTGGTGGCTCACGCCTGTAATCCCAGCACTCGGGAGGCAGAGGCAGGAGGATTGCTGTGATGTGAGTTTGAGGCTGAGCTCAGGGCCAGCCTGAACCACAAAGTGAGACCCTGTCTCAAAAAACCTAAAAAAAAAAAAAAAAAAAAAAAAAAAAAAAAAAAAAAAAAAAAAAAAAAAAAAAAAAAGTATTAAAGTATAATACGAATATATTTTTTCATTAAAATATTTAGTATTAATGTAACATTTAGATTTAATATTAAACTTGGAATTTGAAAAAATTCTTATTTTGGATTTATGTACCTTATGACCAACCTTATGTAATATACCTTATGTTTTTTGCTGAATTCCAAGACAGCTCATTTTTTTGAAAAATAAGAAGCTACTAAATAGCAGTTGAAGCCTCTGAAGTAGCTAAATCTCTTTCCTCCTTAAAATTTCTCTTTTTTTTCCCCATATGCCTCAGGTCTGAATAGGTAGAGTTAAAAATGAACCACTGAAAAATGTCAGATCTTATCAGTTTGTTCAAAGTTTACAGAGAGAAATCAAACTTTAACATAAATCAAATGTCACCAACAGTAAGAAGACAGTAGTTTTGAGAAAAAAAAAAACATGCATCATAGGATATTTATCATTCAAATATGACTTGTGCTCATAAATATTCACTATGAAATCTTAATTGGATCTCAAGCAGAATTCACTCCCTTCTCCAACTTTAGCCCCAAATTTTCACTCACTTCTGTGTATTTTCCATTATCCATTGCACTCACCTTCCCTACAAATGATTTAATCAATGGGAAAAACAATCTTGTTTCAGATCATTACACACCATAAATGCTCTACCAAATTCACTGAATACAGCTGTCTTGCCACTGGTAGAAGTCTATTTTCAGGTGTTACAATGATTAAACAAAGAGATAACTTATCCTCTATTATAAAGCTTGCTGTTAATCTCAGTGTCAAACTTTATACTATATCTCATCATTCAATACTAAGATTATCAAGTTACTTTTGCAAGGTTGTATATATGCTCCACAATAGAGACTTTTTTATTTTAGACTTGGTTCAATATTTCTTTAGAGACTCTATGTCTCATTTTAGCTTTACAAATTATTTCATACTGCCTGCTCTAGCAATGTGATAATTCCCCTCTATTTTTTTTTAGTAGTTTGCTTAATTGACTGATAACAATTGTAGGTATTTTGGGATTTCATTTTCTTAGGTGTAAATAAATCAAATGTCAATAACTATACATTTTTATCTGTTTCTCCTGAGTAAATGAGACGTCAAAGTCACCCACCTTGAACCTGGTCCTGTAATCATTCAGTTGAAAAAATTATGCAAACTATGAGAACGACAGAGGAGATGTGAGAGACAGAACTGAACTGCTTATATATTTAATGGAAAAGATCATACCAGTTTTTAATCTTATTTCCTCTTCATTCCAAAGAACCAAATGTAGAATGTGTAATCTATCCCTCTCCATGCACAGGCAGTTCCAATGTGGACCCTCAAATGCCTCACAAATCAGAAAAATCCAATTTAAGCATGGTTTGACTAATTTAACTGGTGATCACAAATCTTTGAAACTCACATCTGTTCAACATTATGTATGTGTTGGCCAAATTTTATTTGTGTACTTTCAGCTAACTACCTTAGAACATGTCAGCATTTTAACCAAGAGATAAGTCAACATTCTAAGGGATGAATTCTTATCACTTAACTGCGTACTGTTTACACCCTCTGGATGTAATGATGTTAATCATTTGGGTTCTGGTTCTTTACCATTCCTGCATCATAGCACCATCATGAGAAATTACCCTTCTGCATTTATCTTATAGAACACAAGGATTCTAGCCTCACTAGAAATGGCCTCATTACAGTCTCTTGTTTTTATCCTCACATCTTTTGGCATTTTCTTTCCAGTTTGTGTTATGACAGGATAGTTTTCCCTCAGGTTCTTAGCCTCATATCTATAACTAACTGAACCTAGTATGTGTACAGTTGTTGAACCTTTACTGAAACAAGTTTTTTCAATAATTTTTGAAAGTACTATGCGATCTTCTATGCATCAGAAATAAACTACAGAGTATATAGATGACCTTATAATATGTAAATTTATACTACTTTAATTCAGTAGTCTTCAAGAGCTATTTACTTCCAAGACCTATCCTGATGCTAAAAGCCCACGGAGGAGCTATTCTCCGACAAGACTATGTACATCTTTGTATACTAAAATCATCTCTAGATCACTTATTATAGCTACTACAGCAGAAATCTTCTGTAAGTGTCTATTCCACATCATTGTTTAAGGAATAATGACAAGGAAAAAACATCCTCTTTCTAGAAATTGAAAAGAATGTGTATTTCACAACAGGGATATTATTTATTCCCATTTGTAGATATGGGTTACGTTTATTCCTCTTTCAGGATTTCAAAATATCTGAGTAATATTTTATCAGTGGAGAAAACTAAGAGACACCACCTCAACCAAATGAACAGAGACAAAATCACTAAAAATAAGTCAGATCAGTGTCTTGGACTAACTGACATGTTGTGTTGAGAAAGCAGGATATTACCTGTGTGATGTCCTTGACAAAAACATATCTCCTCAAATGTATTCATGAAAAAAGTGAAATGAAATAAATATACAATGTAAGATCTTCTAGCAAATCACTGGTCAAGAAGTATAACAAAGGACTTAAGAACTGTCACAGATTTCAAAAATCTGAGGAGTCATAACAAATGAGAAATGAATATACTAAATTGGCACTCATCAGAAAAAGAACCTTATTTAAATAATTAGTAGAATTTGGACATGGCCCGTTGATTACTGTGTGGTGTTGCACTTGTGATAATTTCCTATTTTAAATGCCCAGTGCTATCAAGAAAGATTCATGAAATCTGGGCTTGCAGAAAAGCATCTTATAAACTATTTGTAAATATAAGATCATTTCAAATTAAGAAATTTTAAAATTTTTCCTGTTTTGTTTTCGCTTGACAAATGAGGAAATTAAATTTGTTTCAGTGCCTTTCTCTAAAGGATGATAAAAAGCAATTATAAATCAATAAGTTCTGCTTTCTAGTCTCCTCACTACAGGAAGTTTTGTATACTATTAACTTATAGGACCTTGCCCTGCTTTTTAAAGATGGATCCCCCTTCTCTGCCTCCCTCCCTCCCTCCCTCTCTCTCTCTCTCTTATTTCCCTCCCTTTCCCTCTCCATTTTCCTCTCCTTCTCTTCTTCTCCCTCTCATTAGAAGGCTGGATATTAAGAACCTTTTAAAAAGTTACGGAAGTATAGACTCTTACACCTTCATGAATGCACATGTTCCTGCGTCCATGAGTTAATTTCCTGGCTGTAGTTCAGCCCTAATATACATATATATATATATATTTTTTTCTTTTCTATCTGCTTATCATCCAGGAAATGCACTCTATAAAATCAATCCCTTACTTTTTAACTCTAAATCTGTCACAAAATCTTAAAGTTGGCTTTTGACAGCTATTTGAAAAAGGGGGAAGGAGTAAAGAAAACACATAGCAGATTAGTAGCGTGCAAATTAGAATTTTTTGTACACAATGTTAAGTATGTGATGACAAACTAAGGATTTCTCTGCGCATCAATCTACATAAATCCTTCAAAAAATACAATAAAATGTTCCAAAATATAGTTATTTTCTGGATGTGGTTAAACAAGAAAAGGCTGGGTGCTATCGAACTGTGCCATGCATCTTTTTTGTTTGTTTGTTTTAAGTTTTTGTTGTTTGTTGTTTCTTGGGTTTTGTTGTTGTTGTCATCATTTTTTGAGACACGGTCTCACTTTGTAGCCCAGGCTGGCCTTGAACTCACAGCAGTCCTCCTGCCTCTGCGTGGAATATTACAAGCATGGCCACCATGCCCAGCAGCATTTTGGTAGGTCATGCAGACTGCTGCACATTCACTGCCTGTGTGCTGAGAGCCCTGCACATAAAGCATGTCAAAACTATACAAGTTTACATGACATGGACAAATTTCAATCAATATTTCAGTTTTTCTCCTTTTTTACATTAAAAACCTAACATAAATACAATAGAATAACACAACTCTTGTAGACTAAGTTTTATTCTTTCGTTCTGCAACTTCTAGCAAATGCTAAGTAGGTATAAACACAAATTGAACTAAAGGACAGCATTTTTTAATAATTTTCATTTAACACAGATAGAAAGGGGAACTTATAAGTTAACCTAAACTGTTTACAATTAAGTATTTATCTCAAAGTTCTCCACTTCTTTCAATTCTTAGGTGTATAGCTCCATCGGAGGAATTATGATGCAAGTTTTATTTGTAGAATTCCATCTTAGGAATAATATTCATTTCTATCCTAAGGTAACATTGATGATGATTAGTAGTATCAAACTGAAATAACTGTGGCTTTCTTCTGCATCTTAGTAGCACAATGAGACATTGTATTTTCAATATGGTAAAATGAAAATAAAACAAAAATTTTAAAATACTGATTTTATGCTTAGGAAAATGTACTTTATACTACATAATCTCACTGGAGAACTTTAAGAATTAGAAATAACTGACAAGACCTACATATCACATCTTTTCTCTGGTATGAGAAAATAAAGATGTAAATGAGTCCTAGAATTGTATGTTATATATTGTGAAATAGAAAATGCTCAATGTAAAATAGGAGGAAGGGGGAAAATGTTGAGATTGTAACAAAAAAGTAAGGAAACAAATTTTATGTATATGGAGGGGTGGTAGGGTGGGTAGGGATATGGGATAAAATGAGAATTAAGTTGTGTCTTATGCTGGTACAAATCCCCATTGCGGAGTGCAATCATGATATGTATATTTAATGTACCAATAAAGATTAAAAAAAAAAAACTGCCAAGAAGCATTTTTTTAAAAAAAAAATCTGAACTTATTTACATCCCACAGAGCTGATCCATGTCCAAATTCCTTTTGAAACCACCAGGAGTTCCACACTTCTATCAGCAAGCTAACAAGAATGCAAGAACAAAGGCCTTTACAAAATTAACTGTAGTTATCAAGATATTATGAAAATGAGTTTTCTATATCCCTAGAAAAGCTAAGCTCTCCCTGATTTCTCTTCAGATTTGAGTCAACTGTAGGCAGTATGTAAAATTAAAATATATTTTCTCTGTTCTTTCCCCAGAGTTTATGTGAGGTAGATCTGTTATTATGATAAAAATGCTCCTCCTTATGTAATTAATACTTGGAATGCATTATTTTCTTTCTCTGCATGTAACATAAAATTTCATACCTAAGGAATCTAATTTTTAATTCAAAATTTTTAAAATATAATCTATTTTTATGATGAAAATTTGTTTTTTGGAGCACTGAATGCAGCTTTTGAAATCAGGAGATAGAGAACCTCTTCATGAGAGATGCAGGAGTGTAATGAAATGTATCAAAAATGATCACCAACAATTTCAAGCAAGCTTCAATTTAAAGTAGAGTGTATCGTGAATACTGAATTTCTAAGTGTTTGATTTATACAAGGGTAATAGGTAAAAATTCTCCCCGAAGAAGGAATGAAGCAAGGGAGGAAGGAAGAAAGGAAGGAAGGAAGGTAGGTAGGCAGGCAGGCAGGGAGGCAGGCAGGGGAGTGGCAGAAAAGACAAGAGCTGTAGAAGATGCAGAGTGTGTGCATTTCCCGGAAAGTTATGGCCTCCGTCTGGCGCTGCAGCTGTGGACTAGCACAGTGTTACACTTTGGAAGGAGGACCAACAAGTAATACTGGGAAAAGAAGTGAGCTAGGTTTGTAGATGGATTTCTTTTTTTCTTTTCTTTTCTTTTTTTTTTTTTTGTCAGATGGTTTGGGAACTGGAAATGTCAAAGTCAGGGAAAGTGACAGATGACAAAGGGCAGTGTGAAACAATGAAACAATGAGATGAGTAGAGAATGTGATCTACTAATGTGCCTGAAAGAGCATATCAGGGCAGGAGCAACACAAGATTGCAGCAAAAACTCTTTTTCTCAGCAGATGTGAAGGAAATGGCTGTGATAATAATTAAGATATACACTCACAAAATAAAAACCCATTGGATAAGGTGTAAGGACTCTTTCCTTAAGTTTACACAGTGAAGGTCAACAGTTTATTACATTATATCACAAGAAATCAATGCAAAGCTAACGAAAAAAGTCACCCATGAAGTCTAGCCCAAATTCTCAGCCCTGGTGGGTACCTGCTCACAAAACCATGTATAGTTCCATTTGAATAATGGTTCTACTTTGGTCTTCGCTTATTATCTGTCAACTAAACCCAGTATATTAGCTGAAACAATAAAGTTGATAGCAGTAATTATCATGACCACTTCAACCATAGTATTTTAATTATGAAATGGTATCAACTGATCTCCAAAACTGAAGGTCCGAGAAAAATTTAGACATGATTCCTGTCATTCTAAGGGCACCCAAAATAGACCACTTCTTTAATTAACTGGAAGAAATATATAAAATATATTTAGAAATATAAAGCAATATCTACTTTGAGGGATCTAATATATTACATGTGAAACATAAGATGATAATTATTTCTGTTAATTTATAATGAATAAGCAGTAGAGTGTATAATGTCTGTTAGATGAATATATATTCCAAATATTTTATTACAGTCATTGATAAACAGTATTGAATAGATATTATCATTCCAGTTTTCAAGACAAGAGACTAAATTTAGTAGTAGGCAACTCACCCGAGTTATATAACCAAGTGTCTACAACAAAGCTGACAACATCCAACTGATCACTGCATTTAGCTCTTAGCAAAATACAGTGAACAAAATTAAGCTGTAAAATGTGTTTAAGGCATCACAAGCATCCTTTAGACTACCCAACAGCCAGATCGGAGCAGATGAGGGTGTCTAAACCTATGTGAAAATTACCGATTATATTTTTATATTCTTTTTGTGATTATCTGCCTGGCCACTCCTCCTAATCTTTGTCTACAATCTTTAATTCTCTGCTTTCCAAATATTTGTCATACTAGTTATCACCTTCATCAACTACACAAACTAGAAAATCAATTAATTTCATGTACCCAGGTAATCAAAAATGTATTAAGGCCAAAGCTATTTTTGTTTATCTTATCCAGGCATCAAGAAAAATTAACTACATCTTCTTTATGGAATCTTCAGTACAATTTTGTGCCAAATATTTTATAAAGAAATCTAAATTGTTGATATAAGTCCTTGCATTTGTCTTTCTGATTTATCAATCTTTACCTATCTCAAGCTTTTACTAACATTTTTGTAATTTATCTAATTAAAAGATTTCTTTTAAAAAAATAATTTTCAGAGCCAAGCATTTAGCTTAGTGGTTCCAGCGCCTGCCTTGAAAGTGCAAGGGCCCAGGTTCGATCTCTAGTAACCACATACAACAGTGCCAGATATGGAAACTCACACCCACCAGCTATCAGAGCCACATACCACACTACTGGTTGTGGTGGCTCATGCCTATAATCCCAGCACTTGAGAGGTAGAGGCAGAAGGATTACTGAGAGTTCAAGGCTGAGCTCAGGCTGGCATCAACTACAAAAGTGAAACCTTATCTCCAAAAAAAGGAAAAAATTCTTCCTGAAGATTTCAGTGTGAATGATGGGGTAATCCACATATATTTCTCTGAAGTGATCTCCAGTTCTCTTATAGAAACAACTACAAGATTTATCTTAAAGAAAAGAGAAATAGCATTGGGCTGGGGATTTAGCTGAATGGTTCCAGCATCTGCCTAGCAAGCACAAGGTCCCAAGTTTTATCCCAGTGCCATATACCACAGTGCTGGGCCTAGTGACTCAGCCTGCAATGCCAACCAACATTCAGGAGGCAGAAGAAGGCAAAATTACTGTAAATTTGAGATTGGCCTGGGCTATATTGAGCTCAGGGTAAACCTGAACTACAAATTTATTTATTAAATAAATAAAAACAGCATTGCTCAATCACTTCATATACATCTGAAACTTTGAGTATCAAAGTTTACTTGTAGGAATTATTTGGATGTAAACATTCTGAATTATTATACAAACAATATAAAGGTTTTAAGTTACTCCTTTAGAATTTATAATGGTACTTAATTTTAGAATGCCAACCGGGACCAGAAAGCCCAACTTCAGACCTAATTAGAAAAATATTTTTTCTGTTTTAGAACTTTGCCATTGTCACAAAAAGGAGTTTCATTTAATAATTTCTGAATTTTTTGAATTGAATATTGTATCCATTGAAGAAGGTTTAATATATTTGTTAAATACCTTAAAAACAAAGGGAGTTGAAAGACAGATTCTTAGTCAATAAAATATAAAATTATTATTCATCTTTTCTTAAAAGAATATAAATTACTAAAGTAAAGAACGTTTACTATAAATGTAATTTATATGATCATATATGAGTAAAAGAATAAATGTGTCTCACTCAAACACTTGCTTATTTCCATTTGCTTTCTGAGGAAAGCAAAGTGCTATCATTGGTCCTAAAACTTAGTCCACAGTCCCATATATCTTGAAATTGTTTAAATACTTTTGTTTATAATATAAATTTTATTTATAAAATAAAGCAGCACAGTAAAGACATAATAAGAATATAGTAAATATTACTCTGGATTATATAAATGCCCATCAACAAAAATGTTTTAGTCTTTTTAAGTATTTAAATGAAAAAATAACTAATGGAATAATCAAGATTCTTACCTAAGTGTTCCATATTTAAACACTTATAGATAAATTCACCAGTTAACTATATTTTATGTTATGAAGAACAGAAGCATTAAAGTGACAAAGCAAGAAGTAAAAACAGGGACTCGCCAGGCTTGGTGCCTCATGCCTGTAATCCCAGCACTCAGGAGGCAGAGGTAGGAGGATTGCCTTGAGTCTGAGATTAGCCTAGGTTACACAGTGAGCTCAGGGCCAGCCTGAACTACAAAAGTGAGACCCTATCTCAAAGACAAAACAAAACAACAAAAAATTATGGACTCTATTTCTTGTTGATGGGCCCTACTCAGAAACTTTCATCAAAAAGTAGAATAAAATTGATGAACTCAGAAAATCTTTATGTCTTTATAAAGACTAGAAATTGGAAATTGGCCTGAGGATGGCCAGATTGAGGTCACAGGTAAGACCTTAGAGCAGAGATTTTTGCTCAAATATTCAGACATAAGTGACCTGTGGAAAATAATGTCAGTTTAGCTAAAGCTGTCCTCTAACTCCTACAGTTTACGTCATTCCTAATGGACTGATGATGTTCATGTCCATATTTAACTGAAAGGAGCTTTGAAAATGCAAAAATAAATAAGAATATCTATAAAACAGTCACAAAAAATAGCTTGAATATTCATCATTCAGATTCACAGCTTCAGTTATTTCACTGTTAAGTTTCTAAATCACAGGTACGAGGATATACTTGATATTAAACCATAAATGCATGTTTGGAAATTATTTCTACAGTATCTATGAAGAGCAGCTAGAAAGTCACACAGCATAAGCACCCATTACTCTTCCTTACTGGATAAACTTGCTCTACTTTTTGTGCTAAGAGTTTAGTAACGTGCTACCATAATGGTAAGCCAGGTCTCTGGGACTTCTCGTTTGCTTATTGGAGTAACGCATCGCTCTTTAAATTGTACCTTCATTGTACTAGAGAACACCCTGAATATAACTAATACATTCCTTCATAGGAGTTGTGTTTTGCCTTGCATCCCCAAGAGCAAAAATTCATAGCTCTTAATCCAAACACAGACACCAACAATAATCACTTGCATCATTGAAAGGCCAAGTGCCTTACCTTTCCTACATACAGAGGGTCTGAGCCCATGTATTCCTCCAGCACAAAGAACTGATTCCACACCCAGCTGCGCTTGGTCCGGGACCTTCCCGATTGGAAATAGGGCTTTGATCTAGACCTTGAGAGCTCTGCTTGACTCATACCAGAGAAGCACAGGAAGAGTGCGACGAGCTGCAGTAAATGGCAGAGCTCCACTTTGCCCAACTTCATCTCTTTTTTTTCTTCTTTCTTTTTCCTGTGTAAGAAAAAAAACTTGACAAGAGAAAAGGCACAGTTCCAGTTGGCTTAGTAGCTCTTGCCTCCGGCAGGATGTCAGCTGGGAGTCCAGAGATAATAATTTGTAGAGTGTTGGCTTGCAGGAGGTCACTGCTGCTGAAGAGCTTTGGCCAAAGAATGGTGTAAGAGGCACCTATCAGAATAAAGAGAAGAGCTTGTGTCAGAAAGCAAAGCGCATTGTAACATTTAGCTCTCACTTACTAAATTAATACTGAATTTCTCAACACATCATTTCTGGACTAATTAATACATTCATATTGTAATAAGAGAATACCAACAACTATTCCCATATTTTGTAAATTACCTAAACCCTGCTCATGCAGAATTATCTTCATTCCATAACACAACCTTAAAATTTCATGTTCTTCCTGGGACATTTTATTTGAACATATGGTTTATTTTACACAAATGTAGCAGCATCACTTTAGAAATCATTTTAATGTTAGCCTTTTATATATTCGAGGCAGTTTCATTCATTGGTATTAAATGTAAAAGCAAAGCAGCTCAAAGCAGAGATTTAGCCAAATGGGAAGGACATATGCTGGTTTAAGTCTCTTCCGTGAAACCGCAAAGAGGAATAAAAAAGTACGAGGTGATTCAAAACTGGTTGATTGATTCTGAGTCACAGGACACCAGCTGTTTTGATGCGTCTGGATTTGATTATGATCAGCTGAAAACCTCAGCAGTTTCCATTTCCCACTTTTCAAATTCCTTGTCAGGTATGCTGGGTAGTACGTTGTTACACTGCCTCACTGACATTATTTGCTATTCAACTAATATTTCTTGAATATCTTGCAGGACAGTATCTGCATAGATGGGGCCTCCCGTACAAACATTTATGGAAGAAAATTACAGTACTGATCAATAGATGGGTGACAATACTCAACTGCAGTTGTGAGGCTCATTGATTGCTGGCTCACACCCAAGAGAGGCTTCAGTAAGAGCATGAAAGAAATCTTTTATGCTATCATCTTTTTATTGTAGTCACATATTTCTGACTATGCAAGAATTATAAAACCAGTTACCAAAAAAATTTCCAATGTACCACAAAACACACAGGGATGCAAATTTATGACAAGGATGCTCACTATTGTTCACTTTGGTTTGCAAATTCATTTTATTTACTGTAAATAAATCAACAATGGGATAATTAAAGCAGAGTTGTGTGTATGAGTGTGTGTGTGTGTGTGTGTGTGTGTGTGTGTGTGTGTGTGTGTCTGTTTGGAGTACAGAAAAAATGCAATTTGAAGAAAATGAAGCCAAAATATATATCATTATTAAAGCTAAAATGTGCAACCCTTATATTACAAGCTTTTCTATCTTGCCATCCATCTCTCCTTTAACAAAACTGCCTGTTACTCAATAGACAAACACTTCTAACAATGAAACTGTTGAAGAAAGTATATAAGATTGATGTGAAAGAGCAAAACACATACATTTATTAATTATGTTAAATAGCCCACACAACCAGAAATAATAAAGTACTCAATTTTTAGCTTCATAAAATCAACAATACATTTTTAAAAGAACTATAAAATTTTGATATATCAGGGAGCACTTCCAAATGGTGCAAAGTTCAGCATATCCATGTACACTGAGAATACAATGAGCACCTATTAGTATAACACATTGTCTGCAGCCTGTGCATTGGATGTAGTCTCCTCAAATCCACTTACAAGAGGCAAGGTTAAGTAGGACACAGGGAGGGACAGAGAGGGTCGGTTGGTGAGTGCAGAAATAGAGAGACGGATTAAATTATAGCATTCTAGAACGTAGTGGAATAAATAAACTCAGTAATTTAATCTATATTATTTAATAGGTAAGAAGACAGGGATTTGAATGTTTGACTATAAAAAAATTAATGCTTGAGGTGATAAGTATGTGTACTTTACTTATTTGCTTAGTTTATGTTGTACATGTAAAAGAATTGCATTATATCCAATGAATATATACTATTATTATGTATCATTATGGAAGTGTAAAAATTTACTTTACATAGAAGTCATCCTAAGGGTCTACTTGTTCTAGACTTAGAATTATATACCAGCAAGCACGAAGTGTCCAACCCAGCTTAATTCAAAAGCTCGTCATGCAGAAGTCGGAAAGCCTGGCTGTTCTGAGCTAAAGAAGATGAGTGGTTGCTCAAACTAGGAAATGGAAAAGTGGCAGATAAAGTAACGATATGGCAGAAATCATAAGAGTGGCCATTAGTGTGGGTGACAGGAGCTTGAGGTGAACCTAGCTCATGAAGCTTCCTTCATCTGGCAGTGAACTTTACTCTTGGGATGGAAACCTGTGTTTAGAGTTGGTACTCTGATTTCTGTACAAAGAATTAACTTCCTTTTGGAAACAATGACTGTAATACTTTCATCACTGATCCTTAAAAGAGTGTTTTCAAAATGTAATATAGCCAAGTCAGACTACTCTAGAGATTGAGTGTACTTGGTAACAACAATGAATTTTTGTGGATTGTGTCCCACTTATGGAAGGACTAAATAGCGAATGATCTTTGGGAAGTGATCTTGGGGTAATGATCTCAGGAGTTATGGTAACTACATCCTGGTAAACACACACTATCTGTATAAGATAAAGACTTAAATTATGAGCCTATCTTAACTGTGTAGTCTTAGAGAAGTAAAATTCTAAGAAAAAACAGTACAAAGCCTCAAGTTTCTCAAATATAGAATGGAAATGACAATAACAGCATCTACTTCATAAGATCATATGAGCAAAAAATGAAATGATACTGATGGTACTTGTTACATTAAAAGAAATTCAAAATAAGTTGGTGGGATTACTACTTTACCACAGCTTTTAACTTTAAAATTGGTTATCATAAACTGAAAGCCTCTTAAATGGCATTAATTTTGTTATTAATATTAAAATATATCAAATGATTGTGACTCTAAAACCATTCTTGATAGCTACAGTTGATGTCAGAGAAATGTCCATTTATTAATCAAAAATATACATACATAGAGGCACCAAAATATTTAGAATATATGTATGTAATTTTTTCCTTAAAGATGCCTATTATTTAATGAACTAAAACATCACAATCGGAGGAGTCCATGTTTACACAAGGAACCACTGAAGAAGAACAAGTGAAACTGCAATTGGAGTGAAGATCAGATGACTGGACTCTTTCCTACAACCTCCCCCACTCACCATATGACCTGAAAGCCTGCTAGAATTTTTCTACTTATAAAATGAAGAAGCTACTATAAATCATATTATAAACACTAGATTTGTCCCCAAGTATTACTTTTAAGACAACCACACAAAATTGATTTTATTAGGTTTTTAAAAGTGGTAATGAAGGGCATAATGCTAATTGTTAAAGAGAATGGTTAGGTATGTTTAAGAAAGGGACAAAAATATAAAAAGAAGTGTCCAGTCTCTTTCTAAAATTTAGCATGATCTTTAACAAGAGCTGTTTAATTTATTCTTCATATCTTTTGAATATTGCTCCTCTTTCACATAAGAGTCCCAGAGACTTATATAAGTAACTGGGAAATACCAAAGAAGGGAGTTGTAGGATGTACATGGGTCACAATTGTCAAACACATCTGTGAAGTGAGAATGCCTGAAAATTGTGTAGTATTCCATTTCAGTCAACATAAGAGCAACTACCATGTACATAAACCTTAATGAATGGACAAACTCATTGTATCTTTCCATTAGTGGTATCTAGAACAAAGGTGAGCACATAATTGCCATTTATAAAATATGTATGCACTATATTCATTAGAATCTTGATGTAGAAAGTTTGTCATATGATGAATAAATTCTGTAGTAACTGTACCATGTTTTTTAGCTGCAATCTCTTTGTGAAAGAGTCCCATTGTATTTTTCCACAGTATTGGAAATATTTGCGAAGCATTGGGGCCAAGCGTTCTCTATGTTCTTTAAAGTCTACAAGATTGCACCAAGACAGTATAACAAAATTTGTGTACATTTTTGGAGGAAGATCCTTTATAATCCAGATAAATGCCCCAGACCTTTTTTGGAGTACTAGGAAAACTAGCAAAGGGGCCTGGATAATTGTGATCTGGAGTGAGTTCTATAACACAGTTAGCAATCTTTTTGGTAGTTACCAACACTTCCAGGAACACAGGTCTTTCATGGCAACTCAGAGTTTTCTGGCTCCACATTAGCTCTCCCTTTTCCTCCTCATTCTTCTCCAATTCCCTACTTCCTTTGCAATCATGATAGTTTCTAAGGTAAAGGACCTGGGAGCCATTCAACCGAATTTCTCCTGTTCTGAGTTTGGTTACCATATCAGAAAGAAGAACCTAGAGGACTTATTAAAAAAAAAAAAAAAAAAAAAAAAAAAAAACTTTAGTTCTCTTTGTGGTTGTCAAAAAGAAGCAGGCAACATTTAATCTTAAAATTTCTTCATATATTACATAACCTGTTCAATCAATTTTTCTGTCTTCTTAAAATCTTAGCATATATAAAGGTAATACAATAAGATTTGTACACCTAACTGAACTTGCATAGAGGATAAATCACAATCATCAACTATTCACAGGAGCTAATTTTCTTGAAAATCTGTGCCCCAATACAAAAACCCCTGAATCCCTTCAGAGATGTCCACATAGTTCATACTGTCCCTTTCTTCCACATCCACTCCTTGTCATTTTCCCACAGAAGAGTCAGTCACAGTAGGCACATGAAAAACAGAGAGCTTTGCACCACACAGAGTTGTTGCTACCATGTCCTGTGGGAAGATTAGAAGACTGTTCCTTTACAGATCTAGACAGCGGACTTCTTCACTAATACTAGTAAAGAAAAGGTGCACAAATATGTGTGGGCAATGGGTGAGATTACTTCTGCAGATTCTTGTCAACTTCTGGACAGTTAAAAATGTGAAACATTATAACACTAAGGGGAAGAAAACAACTAAGGAAAAGCAACATCTGTGCAGAGAAATGAATAGGTATCAACTACAAGTGTTTGCAAAATATTGGCGAGGGCTATTGAAAATATGGGCAATATGAAATAAAATCAACTGAAAAATAATTAAAATTGGTGTGTTACCTAAGATATTTGGAGGTCATATCTTGTACTTTTAAAAAGTTTTATTATATTTTAACTTTTTACAAACTGAACTGACATGAATATTATAATTATTGTCAGAATGTCACATCTTAATCAATAAAAACAAAAACATTGTAGAAAATGAAATATTAAATGGGTTAAAGCAAAAGGGGGAAAAGTGGGTGAGTGTCAGGATATATTTAATAGATGAAAATGTTTTATTTCAACCAAAATCACTTTATCATGGTACATTTTTTTCTTATTTTGTTCAACTAAGTGACAAAGAATTATTTCCAACTAAATTGTTTATTATTCACTTAACCTTAATAGCTAATACCTACTGAAATGAATTCATTACCATAAAACTCTCTTAGTTTTTCTAGTTCATCCAGCATCCCTGTGAAACCACTTTCAAAGTCAGATCAAATGACTCTCATGCTCTTAAACACATGTTTTCCTCATACTTAAAAGTAATGGCTGAAATTCTCTTACTAAGAAAAATAATGATTTTTAAAGCCATAGAACATCAATTCTTAATCATCAAATGTGTAAATCTTCCAGAACCTGTGCCATCTAAAGTCAGCATGCTTAAAGAATTAAAAGTAATATAAAACCCATCAGGTTCTGCTAGTACATAGAAACATATGGCCACAAATGTAGTTTCACAGCATCCATAATTGATAATTTTTATATGCCAGACTGACTTTTCAAAACACACACCGTTATATGCTACCTAGAAATAATGTGTGCCATAAAATATAACTATCAATATTAAAAGGAAATATATTAGTATTTTACATTTGGTAGTACTAAGGTTAAATTAGAATGGGTTCACTGCAGTAGAGTATAAATAAGCAATGGCATATCACAATCAAAAGTTATTATTTCCAACCTTTCTCTAAATTTGAGACAAAGAACAGTTCTTCGGGTTTCTTAGGGTCTGCATCAGAAATAGATCTGAAAATATTTTAAGATATGTTCTGTGTGTACCAAAAGGACACACAGCTTAGTTTCAATGGCTAATACTGAAAAAAAAATCAAAATTTCCTATAAATCTTTTGGGGCCTATATTTAGCTCAGCAGCACTGTCCCATCTTCCAGGCAAGTATAAGGTCCTGAGTTCTATCCCAAGTAGCTGGTAGGAAGGAGGTGTCAAACTTTCAACTGGTAATACTGATTCAAATAACTGATGCCTCTGAAAATTGTTTTGCAGTTCGCCATTAAATGTAACACGCTAGTCCAAAAATAAAGTTAAAGATTTGCATTTTCAAGGAAAGCAAATGTATAAATGATGTTTAAAAACTGTCAGTATATGTAGTAGAATGATCCATAAGAGTTGACTGCTAAATATTTCCAGAGTCTAACTGACATTTCCTGAGTCATTTTGTTGGCCATCTATAAAACATAATGGTTTCAAAAATCGTGGTTATAACACTTAACAACCAAAAGACAGAGAAACCTTCTCATTAGCTCTCAGGGAGAAATTCTTATGTCCAAGACTGGTTAAAAGTTGAATTGCATTTTACAAACTAGAATATTTTTAATGGATCTTTCTGAAGGTGAATGATATACTGGTGTAAAAATGGAAATGACACCATTCCACAGCTGTGGTTAGAAATCACTGTGAAAAAAAATGTAACTGCTTTAAAAACTACCTTTAACTAGTTTGGTGTAGTTTGGGAAAAGGGCTGTTGTCTTCTGGATGTTCTTTAAGTTCTGTGGCTTTCTTTAAATTCAATGAAGGCATTCTCTTCTGATTCATCCTATTTCTTCTCTGAGACCTCCTTCTGCCTTTCATGCCACAGAACAGAAACCACCTGTGACCACTGAGGCCTTCCCTGAGATTTCTGTCCAAAAGTTAGAGCAATCTGCTTTGTGTAATGAATGTTACTTATTCATAGTTACTTTTACTTATTTTTCAAGTAAAATCACTTCACACACTTTTGGAATTGCCAAAAGGAAAAAAGATATAATATAATATCCTTCCATCCGTGACTGAGTAGATGTCAAAATTCAACACTAGAGAAAAGTAGACAAGATCAAAGAACCTTTAAAGTCTCTTAAAACGCTTCAGTCTCTCTTGATTTGGAACCAAGACATTACAAGTCGATCTGTATAAGACAGTTGAAGAGAATGTCATTCGATATTGAAGAATGAAATAGTTTGGTTCTCAAGAGGGTTCACAGAAGAAGCATAAAGAACTCCCCAGTCTTGTTGCTCCTTCTGTTTGAAGATTTCTGAGGTGGTGGAATAACAGATGGATAACATATTTGAACAGAAACAGACTTTATACAAATCTAATCCTGTCCTTCCTTTCTTACTACAAAATAAACTGAAATCTACAAAATCTTAATGAAATACTCAAAGTCATACAGTTGACTCAATGATAATTTGATGCAGTAAGTTATTAGTTAAAAAGTATTTATCTGACAATGAATGTTTATTAAGGTGTGGTCTTTGAAATTTATTATCTTTTCCCAAAGCCAAAAGAGTAGATTGGATCATACTTGAATATTTACATGACCAAGAGTTTTAATTTTCAGGTAAGGGATCACTATGATACTAGTCATGTTCAAAGAATAAGTGTAACTATGGCTCTTTCTGTCACAAAAAATAGAAAATGGGCAGTATGCTATCATGTTTCCAAATAATTGAGAATGACAAATTAACTTCTGATTATATCATGATGTTAACAAGTTAACTGAAAATTTAACAAAAATCATTATTGTATTCTTTTTAAAACAGGGCATCAATTTACTTCATATATATTTTGTTTGCTTGTTTATTTGACAAAATAACTCTGATAGCAATATAGTCTTCTGGTAGGTACTGTATAATCTAACTTTTGAAAAGGCAGGTTTGTAATTTTCCCACTATCATCATTCTAAATTTAATTCTGCCCTCTTCAGCTTCAAAAATGTGCTTTCTCACAAAAAGAAATTCTCAGCAAATCACTCAGATCCCTGGGCCACATAACATTCCAACTACAGACTATAGCCTCCTACAATTAACTAGCTTAAATACACAGGCAGGGGCCCTGGAAATGAATCACAGAGCCTGGAGTGTGAACTGGCTATCAAACACAGAAAGAAAACTTCTCTCTAAGTGAACTGCAGTGTCAATTTCAACTAAGCACCAACAGCCTCTGCCAGGAGCAAAAAGAATGAAACAGAGGGGAACAATGGTTTGTAATTAACAACAAGCAACCTACAGGAATTGAAAAGTAAACAAAATAATAAAGAGCAGTCCCCCTGAAGAACTTACATAATTAAAAAGTGGTAAATTATCCTTCAAGTTCTTTTTCTTTATCCTTTCTTTCTATAACGGATCTGGGGTATATCAATTTTAAATTTTAATTTGCCCTTGTATTTACCTTGTGTCAGATGTGATTTATGTGACTTCAATAAAAGGTATCATGTTTCAATAAACACTACACAGAACAGCAGAAAACAAACTCTGCCAATATGAAAATATATATCATAATCTGAAAGAATCCTATGGACAGATGCCTGCATGTTCATTGGTGCTGGTACTTTTGCCAGTGAGGAGGAGAATCGAAGAATGCCAAGGGGGCGTGTTTGCAGGGGTGTCTCTCTGCAGAACCAGCAAATTCCCAGAGGAGGCACTCGTGTACTGCGGGTTACAGCTCCATCGGTCAGTCGGCTCTGCTTATCACAAGCTGTGTCACACACAAGACCCTGATCACATGTCTTCTTTCCTTGTCCTCAGTTCCCCTTTATCACCCCACCAGCCAATTCCTTCATTGAAGGAATAACAGCATTCACCACGGTCCCTTCAATTAACTAAATGCATGGTAGTAGCTATTTCAGAAGTTTCTGCAACTCCTAATTCAAGCTAAGTCTTTGAAGCTTTCCAATCAAATAAAAAACACCTTTTTTTTCCTTGTGAGAGAACCGTGATGTGATACAAGCTGTTAAAGTAATAAATGTAAAACCTCATAAAATCCAGGAAGATTGGAATCACTCAGCAGTAAATATTCACAATATAAAGCAATTTATGAGCATGGTACTTTATATAGAATTTCCAAAAGATCTGACAAAGTATTTGACTCAATACAAAGATGTATTCACTTCTTCAATATCTGAACACATGGTGAGAAGTTTATATCAGCTTTACCCTTTAAAAACTGCTGAATAATAGGAAGACTGACGAACAGATAGTGCCTGAGAGGACACAGTGGTTTGATTTTTGGACCATGGAGGGCTGAGCAGTGGCCAAGTGTATGCTCTCCACCTGCTCTTCCTCATTGGACAGTACATTTCAGAGTCAGCTCAAGGGTAGATTGCAGCATCACACAGGCTTTCCAAGTGCCCTTTCACAAGAAAGGGGAAAGCTCTCAGTGCTATTAAATCAATAAAAATAGACTTAAGAAGAGTTGTGAGTCTGTCAACCGATTGTTAACACAATTCTAATGACCCACTGCAGCCCTCAATTACAATAATACCTCATGTTGTGAGGGCACAATGCCCTTTATAAAAGCTGCCAACCTAAAAAGCTTTTATAAGGGTGATGGGCTGTGCTACTCGCTATGATTTCCTTTATTTTTCTGCCCAGAGACCGACTTTCAGCAAGCTTTACTGGATAAGACCAGTAACACACGGATGCTACCTAACTGCTTCCGCCAACACACTCCACGCTACACACCGACTCACAAGCCACTTTGACCACTGGCCTCGGTGCTTCTGCATCTTAATTTCAGATTGTTCCAAACAGCTCTACAGAACGCAAGGCTTATAAATGACTTCCTCCCTCGTTACATGGAGCAACGCGAACAGCATTTGGGTTGAGGCAAAAACCGCCGTATTGCTTTAGAAAAGAAACAATCTGGGTTGAGTTCCTGAAAGCGTCAGATCGCAGTACATTCCCTACGCTCTCCCCCTGAAGAACTTGTCCTATAATCATAAAGACACTCGTAAAACTATCATGTTGTTGCTGGCAGTGTATCTGTGCAAACTTTCTGCTTAAAAAAGGCTATTGTTGCTCCAAAGCGCTTTCAAAATATGTATTTCCGTGCTGTTAATCTGATTTTGAACTACACACCAACACTAAGCAAAGGTCAATAACTGATGTTATTTTTTTTTCTTGTGTATAAAATCTGTTCATTATTTTGCCATGAAAAATGATTTGACCACTATCTGGTAAGAGAAATGATAAAGGGTAAGACTTTCTTCTGGACAATTCTCAACAAATCACCGAAAAGACAAATATTTTTCCCAAGTAAAAGATGTTCTCAGAACACTCATGGCTGGATGAGTACACCTCTCAAGTCCGGAGAAGCCCTCCTTCTGGCTTCTCATCAGTTTGCATCTGCCCAGAGCTGGTGAACTCGCTGTAACCTTTACTCACCTGAACTCTGACCTCTAAGAAATCCGTGGGGTTAACGATCTAACGCGTGAAGGCTCACAGAACAAAGGTCCTCTGACACTGATCCACGCGGGGAGGCTGAACACCAGCGCCTCGCCTAGCGCCCCATAACCCGTGCATTCACGGAGAAGTCCCGCAGGCATTTGAAGAAACCCACCCGGTCCCCAGCTCACATCTAAGGCACAGCCAGGCGAGGGGAGGAAGACCCGGCGCTGAGCGAAGCCCGCGGATGCACCGTGTCAGCAGAATACTAATTATTCAGAAAAGCAAAGCAGCCTTAGTAGAGTCCCACTTTCCCAAAGGCCAGATGGTTCAAAGGGCTCTTGGACACACGCGTACACGCCCCGTCCGGCCTCAGCCCGTCGCAGAGCCGGCGACACAGACTGCGCAGAGCCCCGGCCCGGCCAGAGGTCAGGAGGGGCCGCTGCGCCCCGCTCGGAGCAGCGCGTCTGCCGCGGACAGTCCCCGCGCGTGCGGAGAGCGCGGGCTGCGCGCTCAGCCGAACTACTTCTCGCGCCGCCGGGGGTCCGGCCGCGCCGCCCCCCCACGAACCCACGCCAGCAGCTCCATCCGCGCGCCCGTCCCGCCTAGCGGCCCGGCGTCTCCCGGCAACGCAGCAACTTGGGACCCGGGGAAAGTGCACACGGTGCCCAGCGCCCACTCCCCGTGGAGTCCCGCTTCCCTGGGCGCCATGCGAGGACGCCTCCCGGCGCCGGCAGGTGACACACTCACCTGGGGCCCCGCTGCGCTCCCGCTGGCGTCCAGCGCCCGGAGCCCAGGCGCTCGCATCCGAAAGGACGCGCGCTCGGCGATCGGCGCCCGCGGGCGTCTCGGGACGCTGCGCGCCACTCCGCGCGCGGGCCGGGAGGGACGCGCCCTTGTGGCGCCCGCTCGGGCCGGGGGCGCAGGGACTCCTCCTCCGAACGCAAGGCGCAGGGACCCCGCCCGGGCCTCAGACGCCGGGCTCCGCGCTCTCCCGCCTGTGCCAGTGGCTCAGCATCGGGTCCCGAGCTCACGGGAGCGCGCGTCCCGAAGGGCGAGAAGGGAGCGGGAGAGTACGGGCCGGCCGGGGAGGCGCAGCGGCGGAGGGCCGGCGGTCGGCGCTGTCCGGGGCCACCTCTTGGAGCCACAGACACTTCGACGCCTCCCAGAGACTCAGGGGGCGACGGGCAAAGGACGCGCAGAGGCACCATCG
The DNA here is from genome assembly GCA_004026965.1 of Petromus typicus. Classification (NCBI taxonomy): domain Eukaryota; kingdom Metazoa; phylum Chordata; class Mammalia; order Rodentia; family Petromuridae; genus Petromus; species Petromus typicus. Next base: position 10,363 of record PVIR01001693.1, on the reverse strand, counting down.
GCCGAAACGCTCGCGCGCGCGCACACATACACACGCGCGTATACACACACACACACATACATACACACACACACACACACACACACTAGCGCGTACACGCTCACCCTCCGCCACCTTCCTCCCGACAGATCCGCACAGACGGATTCCTTCCAAGGAAAATAAAGAAGCGGTTTGAAAGTAGGAGGGGCAGAGGTCCCTCCATCTCCCCGCGAAGTGCTTGCGTCTGAAAGCGCGGAGCTCGAGGAGAGTTTGTGAGTGTTTGCAGCCCCCTCCGCTCCCCTCCGCGCCCACCCCGCCCGCTCGGCTCGTCTGGAAAGCCGGTGATCAATTGAGCTCCTGAGGCATGAAGTCAAAGTCATAAAACTAATCAGAACTTACAGCGTTCTTGCTTGATAGTTTTGCCCTTTCAATCTCCTCCGACTGCCCTAGTTCTACTTTCTTCACTTGCAGAAAAATCTCCTCCCCTGCTGGGTTGTCTAACACCAAACTTCCGAGGTGTGTGATTTACGCGCGGGGCGGGGCCGAGGCCCCCGGCGAGGCCTCTTTACAGCGCGCCACAGCCCCTGAACTGGAGCGCGCTCTGTTTTTCTCGGCCGGGTCGCTTGATTTAACCGGATGACGAGGTGTCCTGTCACAGGGGTTAGAAAGGTCAATAGATCATTCCTCAATGCGTTCCTTTTCATGTTTCCCGTTCCGCCAATGGAATCTGTCCTCCTTCCCTGACCGACTCGCCCTCTGCGGTGAGTCTAGATCCTGAGACACCGCACAGGCTAGTTCGCGTCAGCATCTTGGATTTCCTGTGCACTGGAGCGCGTGTGCGCTTCACCCAATCCGGCATTTCCTGGCCATTTAGCTTGTGTTATCTTTCCCTCCCCCACGGACTCAGCTTTGAACAACAAATTCCGCTGTAATAATTCCAACGCAAAGCATTGTTTATTCCCCTGGCAAATGACAGCTGCTGTGGTACTCTACTTAATATTAAATTTTGAAATGTATCTTCCAGTTCCAAACCTCCCTGGATCCTGGTTTGCTTAAATGTTCTTCTTATGGATTATTTCCACTCAACTCTCAAGAATTACACATACCCGGATAACTACAGCAAACATTTTTCTTTCTCCTTAGGAGAGATCTTGAGTTCCCCCAAGTTTGCACTTTCCTCTCAGGGGGGAACATTTTTCACCAGGTACCCCAACATCAAACTGTGGCTTCATTTTTGAAACTCTTGAAAGTGGTTTGCCGTGTTAAAATCCTCCATTATTAGCCTCAGATCATGCAATCGCAAACATTACCCTTTCCATATCCTTACGTACAATGCACCTTGTGTGCCTAATGAACAGGCTTCTGGGATGGAAACTTTTCTTATGATTGGTCCTGACTCAAAAGTCTTGAGGGTAAAAATTGATTGAGCATCATCAAAGGACAACAAGTGTTTTGCCCATGCTGAACTTTAAAAAATAATAATAAGCGAACGTTTCTGTACCGTCTAGGGTTTGACTCAATATGTTCTAAGCTATTTTTTAAATTGTTTGTTTCCTGCATGGGTCCTAGAAGTCGATAAGGAGATTTTGAGATTGGTTATCAGACATTATGCTATCTTCATTTATTACCTTTTTGAATCAAAGATATATTAGAGGAAAGTATTTGGAAAACGTTGTAATCGTTGCTGTAGTGATACTTTCAAGTATTTCATATTTTTTTCTTTTATGTGTGTGTTCTGCCTAAAATAAATAGGACTGCAGATTCAGACTTTTATCTGGGAGCAGATAATTCCTTTCTACCTGCCTTCGTTTTAACCAATTGCCTTAAACCATAAGCTTTCCACAGATTCCAAACTGGTAACATGAGTTTCCTTAAACAGAATGCGTGCCCCGGATCTGTTGTTGTGGTTCTATCTACCAAGTAGGTCATCAGGCTGTCCATCCTAGACAGAGGTCTAGGTTCCTGTCAGCCACGAGGGCGCATCTCAGAGCAGAAGGGATACATGGGTAAGGGCAGCAGTAATTCAGAAAAAGCCCTCCATCTAAGAGGGGCCGGCGTGGTTCCCCTCGGAGGAAACAGCGTTTTACCTGAGATGTAATGATGAGATTGAATCTATTTTATGAACAGTCGAGGGAAGAGTGATTTATGTAGAGAAAACAAGAAAAAGCAGGACTGAAAGAAAGCGTTGTATGTGACGAAGGAGAGGTACTGCAAAAGTGAAGGGAACAGAGATGGAGCGTGCTGGAGCGAGTGCCAAGGGCCGGCTCTTCCCTTCCAACTCCTAGAAGGTGGCACATTTTGTTCTGGAGAGGAAGTCAGAGGTAAGGAACGACAAATAAAAGCAGAGACACATGGAGCCCGGGATTTAGCTCAGTGGTTCTGGCGCCTGTTTTGCAAGGGCCCAGGTCGATCCCTGGCAACCACATAACAATACTGGGCTTGGAGACTCAAACCCAGCAGCAACCAGTACCACATACCACAGTGCCGGGCGTGGTGGCTCACGCCTGTAATCCCAGCCCTAGGGAAGCAGAGGCAGGAGGATTTCTGTGATGTGAGTTTGAGACTGAGCTCAGGGACGGCCTGAACTACAAAGTGAGATCCTGTCTAAAAAAAAAAAAAAAAAAAAAGCAGAGACACGTGGATTTAAACTGCGGTTCAGTTAGAGAAAAGACATGGTTTATCAGGCTTGTTCCTCCTCCTTCCTCAGGACTTATGGTTAATTAGAAACCCTAGTGTTCTGAGAATTACCAATAAAAATTTACACTTAGTAGATGAATCCAATTGTTTGAGATCCCTTGAAATACAAATATAGGCCATAGCAATATACTTGCTTGTAAAATTTCACGATGTGCTTCCATACAAATGTCAAACTTATTCTACCACATTTCTAGTGATATGCATGTATATATATATATATATATATATATATATATATATATATATATATACACACACACACACACACACACACATGAGGAAATTTCTCAGTTGGATGCTTTCTTCATTGCCATGTATAATGTTCTATGATGAATTTTTCCTTCCACTCTACCTAAGAAGTCCTTTTTTTCCAATTTGTGTTCACTCCCTTGATTAAATTAATAACCATACCTGTAACAGAACTATATTTCAGAGACAAGTAGCAACAAAATAGTAAGTGGATTTTGTTATAAGTAAGAAAATACTGATGTGAGAGGATATAAAAAGCTCTTCTCCCCAGCAAGTTCCCCAAAAGTGAAGCCATTTACATTCTCTTTTGAATCCTCTTGCAATATAAAGGATGATTTATAATGCAAATATATAATGTGTAACATTTATAAGAGGTTAGATGTGCTTTGGCTTATTTCATCTAATATAGCATATGCTCTGTCTTGGAAAGCAAAGGACCTATGATGAGAGATTCCAGCCCCTGTCATTGTTTGCTAGTCTGGTAAATAGTTCCTGAATCCCTGCTATGTAATCCATAGACTGGTGGACAGGAAGATAAACATGAGATGAGGCTCTTACTTTAAAGAACCTTCCAAAGTACTGAAAAAGTAAAGAGGTGTATAGATCTTCACATAGCATGAAATGAGGTCTTTGCAAAATATCAAATGTGGGAGCACAAAAAGGAGCCACCTGGTAAAAGTCCTATAAATGTAAGAGAAATAATCTACAATGTTCCAAGGGGACATAGAGATTTCACAGAGGAAGTCTGTGCAGGAAGATGATGATGACGATGATGATGATGATGATGATGATGATGATGGTGATGATGATATTTGCAGTAGTAGAAGGAAGCCCTTAGCAACCTTGTTAAGTCTATGGTGGAATGAAGCTGAGGAAAGTATTTAGGATGTTGCAGAAATCTAGCTAAGAAAGATATCCTAGATCCTGGTTGTCCTTTGGTAATACATCACAATCCCTTTTATACACCCAGAAAACATGCATTTAAATATTTCTTGAATAGATTTATTAGAGCACCATCATGTAATCTGCTCTCAAACAGCCTCTCACTGGTTAGTCATGGTTCTTCCTGGAAAGCTAAACTAGAAGAATACAAAGTCAGCACTAAGATACTTTTGCTTCTTGTAAGATTCCTATTTCATTATCCAAAAATTCAAAATGAAATGAATAGTTATTATTGAAGAGGGTAGTACTCAGTTAAAGTTTCCCAGAAGTTTTCATAGATTAAAGGAACTACTTTAATGACACAAAAGAAATTCAAAGATGCAGATGTTTAATGAAGTCTGAAAAACATTTTCCTTAGTGATTTTCCTGGGTGAGGAGGTGATTTTCCTGGGTCTTCATGGAGCCCAAGTCTATAAAGACCTCAGCATAGGCTGCAGTGTTGAATGAAGGAAGTAAGAAGAACTTGGGGAAGATCTCTGGTATGATTTCAGTTGATATTAGTAAACATTCTCTGGTAGTCGGAGGATGAAGTCTCGGTCAGAACCCTCATGGTGAACTCCAATACCCTGATAGTCACACAGTTAAAGGATTAATAACCAACAAACAACAAAGTCAGAACCTTGAGGAAGAAGGCTGAGCCTGGGGTCAACTTTTGCTGCTCTGAGCAGCAGCAGCCAAAGCCAGGTACTGCAGCAGCAGAAGCAGGAGCGGAAGAACCCATAACCCAAACTCTCCCGCACCTTTATTTAGTAACAAGCCTTCAACCCATAATCCTAGCATGCATAAAACAGGGGTGGTCCCACAATAATCCCTGTGGTTGAAGGTTACATTGGGCAGGGCAGACATCCTTAATCCCAGAAAGTCCCAGTAAATCCCAAAACCAATAATCTTAGCCCAATAATCCTTGTAATTTAAAATCTCACAGGGTGGGGCAGATGTCTGCAATAATCCCAGTAGCTGATCCTGCAGAACAGGGCAGACATGCTCAAATCCAAGTAAATCTCAGGAAGTGTTAAATCTGAATGAGTTGTCCATGGTTCCCAACAGACTCAGCTTCAACTTTAACTTCGCAAGCAAATTACTCTTTCCTGAACTCCCTTGAAAAATCACATGGAAACAAAATGGCAATGAAATTAAATGGAGTAGGGATGGAGAAAAGAGGTAAATAATCTATTGTAGCCATTAATTCAGCAAACTAAAATGTTCCTATTCTTCTAATCTCCTCCTCATACTCATTACTTCTTCTTGAGAATATCTGAGGAATTTGGGGTCATTGGTTAACATTTTAAAGAGTAAATTTAATTTTCTTCTGTACTTGTCAAATTTCTCAACATTTTCTTTCTGAAGAAAAAACTCAAATGGATAAACATTTGATTTGGATTTAATATTAAATGCCAAAGCAAGAGAACACTTACTTATTTTATAGCATATGATACTACCTATGTGCAATTGTATCTCTGAGTTGAGAATCTTAAAACACAAATTACTTTTTAAAAAGCAGCCCAAATAAAAACTGTCAGAAATAATACAGCAAGGCCTGTGCTGTCTCTTGAATTACAGTTGTTCTATAAAAGCCTTCTAAAACATTGAGAAGGAAAGGCAATAATGCAAATATGCGCTGTACCTTGCTCTATCCCAAAATGATAAGCCACAGAATCTTTTTTTAAAGGTGTATTTTTACAATAAAAGAATTCATTTCACAAATCTTTATTGGGCATGTCATGTGGCAAGTTGAATGCCACAAACTGCAGGAGCTTCAAAAGAAAGTAAGGCCAAACTCCAGAAAGGTGTTCTCACCTATATAGCTTTACAAAAAGGAGATACTGGGCTAAACTTAATAAGAGAAAATAAGCAATGAACTACAGGATTTTAATATATGCTCTGGGACAGTCCAAATAGCCCACACCAAAAGAACATGAGTAGGTTTATGAAACATGAACAGGTTTTAGATAGGAGGAAAAGCAAAGTATCAGGGAGATAGTCAGGGAACTTTAATCTCCAAGGAGAAAACTGGTTTGACAGCTTTCTTTTTAAAAGTGACATTTTTAATACACAATTTCATACTCACTTATACAGAAAGGGGGCTCCCTAAGCAAACACTTACCTGTTCCACTTATGTCTGTAAAAGAGACAACAATTTGCCCCACCCCTCCTATTCTCTACATTTCTCTCAGTAGCACTAACCAGATCCCTCCTTGCATGTCGATCTAGAAAGCTGGCTTGCCCTGAGTTCTGTAGGTTTTATAGCTCGTGCCACCCAATTATATTTAGTGCGCTCTTAACACATATAAAATGTGTATGTAGGACTGACCCTACTTCCAGGAGCTTCACGGAGTCAAGAATATGTTTCCCTGGTATATGTGACTCGGGGCAATACTTATACTCAAAAGTAAATCCAAAGAGGGGAAATGTGAGATGAACTATAGACATTATGAAATGAAACAGTTTCTTTGAAGGTGAATCTTTAGGAAGGTAGGCATGCATATTAATATATGCCTGTCCTACAAGATACTTACATTGAAGAAGAGCAGTAGTCTTTGTATGGACATGAACCATTTCATGCGCAAAGATGGATTCTGAAGCAGTCATTATCTTTAAGAATTACAAGTGTCTCTATTTTCAACTTTTAGGTGGGAATGATTAAATGCAAAATATAACAAGGATTTTTTTCTTCACTGCATCCTTGTCCACCAAAAGAATCACTCTAAGCTCAAAAAATTAAATTAAAGCTGGCAAATTCAGTTTGATACTGTATAATGTGAACATCATAAGGAAGGAGGCTTTAAGAATATAATAAAATATTTCCTAACATATATATGTATTTGTATAAAATAAATTTTGTTGGAAATGAGCAAATATTTTGTAATTATTTGTTTAGAGTTTTTTACATTTAACAGTGACATTTATTTTATAGTGTGTAATTAAAAATATCCTTTAAAATATAATTGTGGATACATGTAAAGGCCTGAAAGGGTTAATGGGTGTCATTAAGTCTTTGAATTAGTGGAAAGGTGCAGTCACTGAGGATAATTGGCCTCAATACCTTATGCATGAAATAACCTACATATGATATCTTTGAAGACACTTAAGCAAACTTCCTTGTTTTATCTGTAAGGAATAATTAAATTCAGGAAGGTAAAGGGATTGAGTCATAAACTCCTGACAAATTTTTGGTAGGCAAAGAAGAATAAAAAAAGAGTAATAAAACCTTGTTTGGTCCATATTGCAATATTCAAGACAGGATTCTTACAGACCTATATATTCAGATATAATTATTTGATATTTTGCATTTCAAATATACCAAGAAAGACTTTTGTTTACACTTCCTGACTTTTCTAAGAATTGAAATAAGAATTTAGGTTTAGATCTTGTTGTTATTTTAATTTGATATTTTTTCTAGCTTTGTCTCTTTTGATTTCTAATAATAAAAATTGAATGCATTTTCATAAGTAATTCTATAGGCACCACTCTCCATTACATTTCAAATTTTATGTAATATTAAAATGAGTGATTTACTTTAGAATAAAATGTATGCATATCACAGGATTATAAAATCAAGTTGGGAACATTTCATGGCAAGAGAATAAGCTAGTTCTATAATCCATATTGATCCATAATTCAGATCCTTTATTATATGGAACATCAAGTACAGTAGTTTGCACCAGAATTAAGTCATTTTTAAAACTATATAAGTTTTTAAATACTATCAATATAATTATTCTGTTATTTCTTAGAAAATTATTAGGCTACCTAAATAATTTAATTATTCCCCTCAAGATTAAGATAACTGAATACAGGCCAGGGATTTAGCTCAGTGGTTCTAGTGCCTATCTTGCAAGCTCAAGGGCCCAGGTTTGATCCCCCAGTAACCACATACCATACTGGACATGGAGACTCACACCTAGCAGCAATCAGTACCACATACCACAGTGGTGGCTCACGCCTGTAATTACAGCACTCAGGAGGTAGAGGCAGGAGTATTGCTGTGATGTGAGTTTGAGGCTGAGCTTAGGGCCAGCCTGAACCACAAAGCGAGACCCTGTCTCAAAAAAAAAAAAAAAAAAAAAAAAAAAAAAAAAAAAAAAAAAAAAAAAAAAAAAAAAAAAAAAAAAAAAAAAAAAAAAAAAAAGACAGCTGAACAAATCTTTTGTAATTCACCAATAACAGCTTACTAACTGACCTTGCAAATTTGTCTAGTTTGGACCAGGGATTTTGCTCAAGTAGTTCTGCTCCTACCTCAGAAGCATAAGGGCCTGAATTGTATTCCTGGTACCACACACACACACACACACACACACACACACACACACACACACACAAAAACGGTAACCAAAAAAAAAAGAAGATGCAGTTTGCATCTCAAATGTAAGTGAATGTTACACGCAACAAGGCAAATAATGTTTAATTGCTTTAGGTTGATTTAAACAAGGCATTCCAGCTCACAGCTGCTTGGATTATACTCAACTTGCACACAGTTTAACCCACAGTAGCTCAGTCTCAGGCACTGACAACGTCTGCTCACCTCAAGGAAGAAATTACACGAGGAGATCATGAACAAGGAAAACTACTCATCATGTCACAACTGAAGTAAAGACAGGAGAGAAACAGACAAAAATTGGAGACCACATACATCCTTTAAGGTTATAAACCCATAGCCCTCCTACACACACCCAGAAGTGTGCATTACTAATCTGCTAGGTATCTCTCAAGTCATCTAGGTGACAAATTAGACAAGCTATTATATTAACTTTAAGTGTCTCCCAGTATTTGTTACTGTAAGATTTTATACATATTTTTCTGTTAAATGCTATAGAAAAATGACCACACTTACCCTTTGAATTAGTGAGATTCTTCACTGAGACCAAATAAAATACAACTTTAAAGCAAACTTTAACTTTTTTTTTTTTCCTAATAGTTCCAGTGAATTCAGTTCATGGTCAAAGTGCTCCAACACAGAAACATCCACACAGAGGGCATGGCAGCACAAAGATGCTCACCTCATGGTAGCCTGGAGGCAGAACATGAGCAAATATCATCAAGAAGGAAGGGCCCACACAATCAAGCCTCCATGGCCCATCAAGTTACATCCAGAGGAATGCTTTACTAATCAGCAGGCCAGCTCCTATGCCACTGAAACTGACAATTAAACTTATCTGTCACAGTCTTTGAAAGACATATTTGTACATCTGTATTATAATAAGACAATGTCACATAAATTAAGAATCAATACAAATTTGCTTGTTTCTGAATAAACATAAATCTTTAATTTTCTTTTAATATATCTTCAAAATTACATGAAAAATTAAAAAAATATGTATAAGAAAAGATCAGTATAACAATGGATATGGAAATTCATTTTTGTTAATCTTGCTTCCTTTTTCAAAGCAACCTAGCAGAAAAGACACATGAGTGTGCATATGCACCACAACCACCACAGCACTGCATACATGTTACATCATTTCTCGTTTATATGAAAAAATGGAGTGAATTTTCTTTCCATGAAGAAAAATGCAAGAAAAACCACTTATAAGTACTGACAAAAGTATTACTTCTTTCTATACAAACATCTGAAAAATAGAGTAGAATAAGCTAAAAAAAAATACAGTGAAGGGATAATAATTAAAACAAATTATTTGTTTTTAAATGACAGACAGAAGGTAAGGGAGAAAGAGGAATGAAAGAGGGAAGAAAGAAAGAATAAAGGGAGGGAGGAGCGGAAAGAAGGAAGAGAGGAAGGAGTAAGAAGGAAGAAGAAAAGAAGGAAAGAGGAAGGAAGCACTAAACCAACCAAAAGTTTAACAATTCCTTTCAACCAGTCTGACAATTAATTGAATACAAGAGCTCAAAAGTGACAGAATTGAAAGAACACAAAGCATATACTCAAGCTTCTAATTAACTGTTTGCGATCTAGATATAGAAAAGTAAAAGCAAACGGGACTAAAATGTATTTTTCTATGGTGCTTTTGAGTCTATTAGGCAGTAATTGGGAAAATATTTTTTCTGGCAGCTTCATCAGGAAAAAAGTAGAAACTTTCTTTGTACCTATTCTGACAAAACATACAAAAGGACTCAACTATGTATGGCAACTTGTCCACAGACCCTGTAGTTGTGATCATTTATTCTACCCTTTTCAACAGAATGTCAGCCCTCTCTTGAAGAGTTATTGTCCTCAGCCAACACTCTTGTGAAAGGCAACAGATGTTTCTAGGATTATACCAGCCCGTCCATTATTCCACTTCATTTTTTAAAGGAAGGAAAAGGAGGAGAAGGATAAGAGACCAGGCCTTGCTTTAAATCTTCAGACCATTTTACACTTCAGCGAATGTGTTTGCACATGCTCCACTGGCCTGTCAGAAGGACTGAGCCTTTTGCATTCAGCTTGGGGTCAATCCTGATGTGCTGTTCCCTGGTCCTCATGCTTCTCACATGAAGCAGCTGCCTCTGAATGCCAGAACAAATTGAGGTGATTCAAGCCACCAGCGGGGCATAAGTATAA